>VDFB02000017.1:170418788-170432475 GCA_007258455.2 Sequoia sempervirens
TGGTGAATTGTACACACAGTGAATTTTTTATGAATTGTTTCTTAAAGCCCTCCTTGATAATGGACACCTTTCTAACTGTGCAGGAGTGCTTAAAGAGCTCGTAGATGCTAAACCAAACCTACTTCAACAAGCTGACAATTTAGGTAGAACACCCCTACATAATGCTGCCTATCTTGAGGGAATATCACATATTGCCAGAATTCTTATAGAGAAAGATAAACATTTGTGTTATAAAGTGGATAACAATGGCCAATTACCACTCCATATAGCCATCATAGAAGGAAACCTGGATTTAGTCAAGGAGATTTTAAAACATGCCAAAGATTGCATAGAAATTGTAGATAATGACGGAAGAAATGCTTTGCACTTGGTGATTGAGAATGCAGTGCATATTTTTAGCAGAATTTCTAGGCACATTAAAACCTTGGTGTTGTTGGTGGTGTCAAAGAGGTTGATCAATAGGGTTGACAACCAAGGCAAGACGGCACTGGATATAGCAATGGACAACATGGATAGTGACGAACGACTTTTCAATGGGGTAAGTGATTCATTTATTCTACTCTTCATTTGGTTAGTGATTAAACAAAAGGTTTTTAAGAGTTGAGTGTTTCATTCCATTTCATGTAGGAGAACGTAGGCACTGTTAAAAGCCACTGCCAACTAAAGCTTACAAAAATGAAACTAATTGAATCATAAAGGTGGAAACTAAAGTTAATTTTACATTCGATTATTTAATGTTAATTTTACATGACATCTAAAGTTTAAAATTGTAAATAATTATTTTTATTGATAAAAATACATAATAGTTGAACTATTAAATAGTTTTAAAAAATTATATGAAAAATTGAAAAATATAAGGGGAGTTTAAAATTATTTAAAAATTAAAAATTAAACAAAATAATAATTTATGGATAAAATTGAACTAGACAATTCTTAAGGCTATTGTTTCAAGCAATTTTATTTTTATTTTTATAATTTAATTATTATTATTTTCAAATATTTTTATCAATATTTGTTTTACAAACCATTAAATATATATCAAACACTTTTTGGAGATGCCCCATACATAATCCATAAAGGTATCTTACAATTAGACTAGTTCACTAATTTATTGAATACAAAATCGACCTACACCAACAAGGTATCCCACTCTGTTTGTTTGTTTATTTCCTACCAAACTTTTGAGAGTATTTGTCTATGACAACTATCCATTAAAATCCATCCTTTTGGATATATTTGTTAATGGCACATACTATCCCTATTTGAGGTGATACTCTTTCATAACCCATGTATCCTCAAAACTTACTTGAAGAATACGTTTGCAATCTTGGAAGTGTCTTTCATCTTTTGCTAAGGAATGATATTGACCATTTTTGAAAACCAATCAACTACTATAAAGATTAAATCATTACCCCTCTAAGTCCATAGTATTCCAGGAACAAATTCCTTGGATATTTTCTCCTAGGGGTTCTCTACCATAGGTAACAATTTATAAAAAATTGCATTCTAGGCAACTTGAGAAATTTTACATTTTTCAATAAATCTTTTGATGTCACAATGTAGACATGGAAAAAAATAACACACATCCAACATGGCCTAAGTCTTATCCATAGTGATATTTCCTCCTAATATTCCACTAAGAAATTCCCTAACCAGACTGTCTCTCATAGAAGTCATGTTATACAAAATGAACTTCTTTTGAACAAATACCCTTCTTGCAACAAACAATCCTAAAAAAATCCTTACCTTCAATCCAAGGCTACACACAATTTTGTTATACCTCTATAAAATCCAAATATTTAGTATACAAACCCTTCACCATTTCCATTTGAACCAACTCTACTATCATATTAGTTAATGGCGTAATTCTCCTACTCAAGGCATCTACTACCTTATTGGATTGCACCCACTCTAGATGTTTGAGAAAAAAGAAAAAAACCTCTAGAAATATTCCACCCATCACATGGGGCTGTAATCTAACTTTGTTTGATTATTAATAAACTCCCCAAAATGTATACAACACATTTTAGAGATGTACTATACATAATCCATAAAGGGGTTATACAATTAGACTAAATCACTAATTTATTTAATACAACCTAAACCTACACCAAGAAGGTATGCCCCTATGTTTTTTTGTCTCCTACCAAACTTTTAAGAGTATTTTCTTAACTCATATTCACAATTTTTCTCTAACCATCTATCAATGGATGGTATGCAAAACTACAATTTAGCCATGTTTCCAATCTCTTCCATTATTGTATGCCAAAATGGCTTAAGAACATAGTATCCCTGTTTGGTAACCCATGTATCCTCAAAACTTACTTGAAGAATAGGTTTACAATTTTGAAAATGTTGAATTTATCTTTTGATAAGGAAGAAAATATGCCATTTTTGAAAACCAATCAAATACTATAAAGAATAAATCATTACCCAGGTCTAAGTCCATACTAGTCCAAAAATAAATTAAATGGAGATTTTGTCCCAAGGCTTCTCTAAGATATGTAACAATTTGTACAAATTAGTATTCAATGCAATTTGACAAATTTTGCATTTCTCAATATATATTTTGAGGTCACAATGCAGCCATTGAAAAAATACCACTCTTCTAACATGGCCAAAATCTTATCCACAATGAAATTTCCTCCTTATTTTCCACTACACAATTCCCTAATTAGACTCTCTCTCATAGAAATCTATAGTATACACAATTACCTTCTTTTGAAGAGATATCCTTGTTGCACAAATTAATCCTCAAAAATCATTACCTTCAAGTCAAGGATCAACACAATTCTTCCATGTCTATATAAAATCCAATGATGTAGTACACAAACCCTTCATCATCTCAATCCCAACCAACTCTACTATCATAGTATTTAATAATGCATGTCTCCTACTCAAAGTATCTACTACCTTATTGGGCTACACCAACTCTATGTTTGAGAACAAAAGAAAATCCCTAGAAATACCCCATCCATTTCATAAGGCTCTAATCTATCATTATTTGATTATTAATGAATCATAATTCTCGATGAATAGCATATAAAACAAATTCCCTTGCTAATAAATAATATCTTCACTATCACAATACTTAAATAATATCATAAAACTCCTAATCATAAACTAAAAATTTCTAATTAGCATCATTCAATTTCTTATTGAAATACATAATTGATTTATCATCTTAACATAAGATAACATTGATAACCTTACCATTAGCATCAATCAATCTACTTAAAAAAACCTTCTCAAAATCTAGAAGCATCAAAAGTGAGCCCCCAGTACCTTCTTCTTTAGCAAGTCAAAATTCTTGACTATGATAACTATCCATTCAAATCCATAATTCACTCAACTATAAATATTCCTTAAATAATTATCTATATTCACATTTATAAATTGTCCTTAAACCTTTACTTACTTTGCTCGTCTAATGTCATGAACTAGACACTAAATTAAACTACTAGTAATTTCAAATTTTAATTTAATTTAACTACAAAGATTCAAATATTTTCTCCATTTTATTTCGATATTATAAAAGTTTGTAATTTTCAAGAATTTACTTTCATTGAAACATAAAATATTGCACAATTAAAGCTACTTTTATAGTCTTTTCAATATTTTTAAAAGCCTTAAATAGTGACCGATTCCTTTTGATTTAAAAAGATGCGGGTTTTTGTGTAGATTAAATGGTTCCTAGAAATAAATGGTGCGCGGAGGACTCCAAAAGTGACACAACAAACAAACAATCAATCATTCACCACTAAAAAATCAACGTGGAAAGTCCAAATTATTTCAGTAAATGCAGTGTTGATTGCAACAGTAGCATTCGCAGCAGCATTCACTCTCCCAAAAGAAGAAAAAAAACATAAAAAACATCACCTGTCTGGTGTTTTCTTTCAGATTATAGTGATTTGCATTGCATTAGCATTCTGTAGCTCAATTTCATCAGCAGTTCTGTTAATGTATGCACTTTATGGTAAACAAGAAGATCCCCCTATTCTCAACACCTCTCTCATTGGATTGTGGATATCATTAATATCTTTGTTGTTGGGATTTGGGGCGGCCATCCATGTGGCTGTGGCACCAGACCATATAGCTGTAGCAGCAATTGTTTTGGGTATGGTGACCCTTACTCCAATTTGCATAAGAATAATGATCCTTCGTTCCAAGAAATACATCTTTAGAGATGACGCGTACTACCTTTGGACATTCATAATATATTTGGTCACCCAGACCATAGTTTCCTATTTTACGTTTGGTCCATGGGTTGCAGTTATTTTGGTGGGGATGCTAATGGCTGCTGTCACAAGGAAATACTTGAAGTTTTTTGTCGCAAGGAAAGGCTTCATTGTCCTAGAGGAAAAAATCTCTACAGGTGATGTGGATCGCATATCGTTTTTCATGTGGTACATGGTTCCTGGTATATTTGTTTTTAGCGACACCACGGCCCTTTTATTTTATTCACTATGGATGATAATTGGGATAGGCACATTCATTGGTCGAAAAATATATTTTCGATCAAAACAAAAGATCTCCTCAAATGAAGACCATTACATATGGGTTTTGACATTCATTACTGGTTTAGCTGTGAATGCTATAACCACCTTTATCACCGCATTATTGGAATACAATATTTGACATTTATTATTGGTTTAATCATGAATGTAATAAATTTTCTTATTGAGATATTATGGGAACATGGGGCTCGACATTTATAATTGTTTTAATTATGAATGTAATGAGCTTTCTTATTCAGATATTATGGGAATCAAACTTATTTGTTTGATTATTAACTTTTGTACTGGGAAATGAATTAAAAGTTTTTTATTTTTTATTTATTTTATTTTGTTGGTTCATATATATAAAACAAATACAATATTAATTGATATAATATATTAATATATGAAAAGTTAAAATTATTATGATTTTATTTTGAAGAATTCGCATTTAATCAAGCAATTAAATCGTATGTTCATCAATATTTAATAAACATTTATTTTAAAGAATAAATTCTATTTCAATTATGTTAGTCACAATTGTGTCAAAAATAAATCAAACTAGGGAACGAGATAAGATCTAACAACTATAATCTTCACTAACCTAGTAAAATAAAATTCAGCTTACAAGAATCTATTGATCTCAAATTTCTTATCTAATTTACCTTTGAATCACTATGCCATAGCTCATCTATTGACTAGACAACAAATTGCTTTATTACAATACTATAAAACTAGTACTCACTACTATATAATACTTATGATTGTAATTTATCTAATATTGTATTATTGATTCATTTTTTTTAAAATGTTACACTATACATGCCATTAGTCACACACAATTAGCATACCCATCTTAAACAAATCCATGTTAAAAAGATAATATTATTTTGATGCAACTCTTTTTTACTACCATCTAGTGAAGATACGAGGTGTTTTTGAATTTTTTTGTATATTTAAATTTGACCATGGATATGTATTTAGTATGTTGCATTTTATAAAGGAAATTATGATAATAAATCTAATTTTTATTATAATATATGGTTCTTTGAGAAGTTGGATTAATTTTGTAGTTTCCTCTCACTAAATATGTACATATTAATATAAGAATTTTGAATGAAAATATTTATTATAGAAGTAAAATGAGATAAAGTTAAATTCTGTTTCTCAAGGTCATTATATCCCCATTTAGCTACATGATTAGAGAATATTAAAACTAATAATAAATATAATTTTGTGTGTGTGTGCGCGTATGTGATGTGAAAAAAATAAATTTAGTTTGTTTCTTCCTACATAGTAGTTCTATTACTAGGTTTATGAATTATTTAGTATAGATGATAATTTAGAGAGGAACATTCATTGGTTAGAGAATATAATTTGATAAAAAAAATCTTCATAGATAATCACCATTACAAATGGGTCTTAAACATTCATTATTCATTTAAATATGAATATTATAAATTTCTTTACCAACATAATATGAGTCTTGGCATTCATTACTGGTTTAATTATGAATGTCAGTATAGAAAATTTGAGCAAAGGAAAATAAAAACCTAAAACAATTAATACAGATATAATACTATTCTTTTATTCTTCATATTTTGTCAATACAATTTAAATATTTATAATATTTATCATATCCCTATATTATAATAGGATTGTTATACCTCCTATAACCACTCCTTTACATAGAATGAGTTGTTTTAACAACTCATAATACAACCAAATATGCATATAATCAAAATATTATCTTACCAATAATAATTTAACAAACTACAATAAAACTAATGATGTAATATTCTTAATAGTAATAACTAACCAAACTTATTTATTTGATAATTAATTTTATTTATTTATTTGGTCATTTATTACTTATTTTATTTTAGTAGTATTTAAAATAATACTATATATACTAAATTCAAAATTAGTATATTAATTGATATAATATATTAATATTAAAATTAAAATTATTATAATTTTTACTTTGAAAAATTCAAATTTAACTAAACAATTAAATCATTTTCTCATTGATATTCATCAAATATTTATTTTAATGAATAAACTCAATTTCAATTATGTTAGTCATGGTTGCATTGAGTATGAATCAAACTAGGAGTCATTGTTAGATCTAACAACTATAATCTCATTTATGTCTAAATCAAATAATAATAATAAAATAAACTTGAAAGTCCTACTTCATATCCTTGTAAATTGTTTGTAAGTGATAACATATCTAGTTTCTATATTAATGTATAGTTGTTTGAGATAATGGATCAATTTTGTAGTTGCACATGTATACTCTCACATAAGTTTATACATATTATATATATATATTGAATGAAAATATTTATTATAAAAGGAAAATGATAAATCTAATTACTTTGTTAAGATTTAAAATCTCTTTCTAAAGGTCATTACAATTGTTTAATTGCTCACTCAAAGAATATTAGAACTGATAATAAATATGTAAGTTGAGATAAAATATCTATATCTAATTATCTATTTGTATGCATGAATGCATGTATATGTATGTATATATCCAAAAAGGTGAATATATATGAAAAAAAGAGTACATATATGTATATAACTAAAATTTCTTATGGATTTAAATATTTTATGTTCTTTATATGTATGTGAAATGAAGAAAAATAGGTTGGGGAAAAGAGGGTTCACCAAAATGATAATAGATAGACCTATTCTCCTTTATTTCAATAGGAAATGAGATCCACACAAAGAATTATCTTACAACCCTTAAGTGAGTCAACTCAAGGTGTGAATCTATAGATTTCCTTATAACTGAAGGATGAGAGTCAAGGTCAAACGACACTTTGGGGAGAAAAACTAAAAATAGTAAGCTAACACCAAAATATAATCTAACAATTGAAACAAAAAAATTAAACTCGATACTAACAAAACCTGCAATCAAATTGCAGATCAAAGAAGGGAAAATCTGAGTGTACCTTTCTCCAAAAGTTAGTTTCTGAAGTTGATCTGGGACTCATTTTCCCATGGGAAAATGGGTCCTTTGTTAGGGTTTTTCTGCAACTTTCGGGTGCCTTTGGTCCTATCTTTGCACTTCTAGATTCTCTGGGTTTTAGTGTAAAAAATTCATAAATAATTTTGTAGATGAGTTTCTATGAGATGACAACTCTTGCAACTTTGACAACTTCTTTAATTTTTCTCTTCAAAAGATCTTTAAGCCTTCTTCTACCTAAATTTGCAAACACAACATAAGAGGGAAAAATTGCTTGTTTTTGGTGAATGGGGGTTTTCCTTGGTCAAATGTCATTTTGGTAATCAAACATCGAATTAAATAAAAGAATGAAAAAGGGAATGAAGAATGAAAAAATCTATGTTACAACTCAACAAACTCTTGAATAAACCTTGAATGAAGGTTTGCAACTTGGATGAAATGGCTGAAATGGATGTGGATCTTGATCTTGAATCTTGCTTGAAATAATGCTTTGAACACTTGATTGGATCATGAAACCTACATCACAATGTTAGCTCCACCAACATGCATGATGCAAGAAGAATTTGATATGGCAATTAGATCTTGATTACTACAATAAAACTCTAACAAATGTGCCTTTGAATGCATTTGGAAGTGCTCTTGAAATCTCATAAACTTCCTAAGTGCTTCTCAAAATCTTCTAGGTTGAAAACTCTAGGTGAAACATAGTGAAATAACCTTATATTTATAGATATGTATCCTCAATTTCTCAAAATTCAAATATCACAAGCCGATATTGAATCATAGATTTGAATATGTTAAATTACCACCAAAAACACAATTTAAATTTAGGTCCTAAGGTCTAGGAAGGACCCATTCACCCATGGATGAATG
This sequence comes from Sequoia sempervirens, assembly GCA_007258455.2. Taxonomy (NCBI): domain Eukaryota; kingdom Viridiplantae; phylum Streptophyta; class Pinopsida; order Cupressales; family Cupressaceae; genus Sequoia; species Sequoia sempervirens. The sequence goes on from VDFB02000017.1 coordinate 170,427,132, forward strand.
GGTCCCAGGTCCATAAACCTAGGACACACATTCCTCAATGAGAATTTTGTGTTAATGAATTAATGAATTTCAAGTTTTCCCTTTGGAAAATGTAATTAAATAGGCTTGGTAAGCAAATTAAGGGGTCAATTAAGGAAAATTAAGCTCAATTAACTAAAGGAGTCCTAAACAAGTGTGAAAGTGTAAAGGGATACACCTTACAACACTAAATTAAGGCACAATTAAGTCCAAATTAACTAGGAGGGCCCAAACAAGTGAGAAAATATAAAGGGATACATTTTTCCTCACTACAATATGTATGCATGCACGCATGTATGTGAAGTGTCGAAAAATGTTGTTAGTGACATTTTCACATTGGTTTAGCTCCTTGGTAAACTAAGCTTAAAATTTGCCTTGATTTAGGTCTTGGGCCCTTGTAAACTAAATAAAATATATTTAATTGTGCCTTGTAAAGGTGTTGTAACCCACTTTCACACTTTTCTAAGATTTTATTAATTATTTGAGTCTAATGAACCTAACTTTTCCTTAATTTAATGTTGTAAAGTGTATTTATTTACAATTTCACATTAAATTAAGTGGACCTATTCTAGTGTTGTAATGTGTTTTACACATTCACATTGGATTTAGGGCCCTTTTTAGCTAAATAGACCTATTTTTTCCTTAATTTAGTGTTGTAAAGTGTATTTATTTACACTTTCACATTGTATTTTGGGCCCTATTGTATTTATGACCTTAATTTCATCATTAATAGGCCCCTAAGACACTATATTGTGCATCCTGAGGCATATTTTAATCAAAAACCCAACAAAATCAACAAATAAGCTTAATTTACACACTCCCCGACACTTTAGCAATTAAAATAGGCCTTGTGGCACCCATTCGCCACTTTGGGTGAATGAGTCCCATCCAGGTGGGACCCATTTTCCCAACTTGGCGAATGAGTCCCATTTGGCCTATTTTCAAAGTTTGAGTGGGAAAAAATGAGTTTTAAGTTTAAATTTCATGAATGTCGGCTTGTGGGATCCAATTAACAGGATATTAGATGGATTTCCTATATAAACAAGCTTTCAAATCATTATTTCATCAAGCCTACGTGATATCAAGCTAAGAAAGCAAGAGTTAAGCATTCCAAGACTTTACAACATCATCAAGAGAGCATTCAAGATCATTTCTAAGGAATTCAAGGGTAGAATTCTTCATCAGTTGTTGCAACAATTCAAGTTCCATTATCATGTCAAGGATATCAAGCATCAAGCATCAAGCATGTTGTTGAGCTAGTGTTGTGATGTTGCATCCAATATCCAATATCAAGCATTTTTCTTCATCCATTTCAAGATCAAGATCTACATCCTTCATGGCCATTTCATGTTAAGTTGCAGATTTACAAGACATCATTCAAGGTATTATTGTCCATGATTCATGTTCTTTGTTTCATGTTTCATGTTTCATGCCTTCATTTCATTGTTTCATCATTTGGTTTGATTACCTACAAGGGGTTTGGCCTTGAGGCAAACCCCCATTCATTAACAATCAACAAGTTTTCTTCTCTTTGCATGTGTGATTGCAGATCTAGGTGTCTTGGGGCTTGAAGGATCATTGAAGACCAAGTTACAAGCTTGGAGAAAATTGTTGGAATTGTCTCCTAATTTGCAAGGTTGTGATCCTTACTAAAAGGTCATCTACATCCCCGAAATCAAAGTTTCAGATCCAGAAACCTGAAGAAGCATCTATTGAGAAGACTGAGAAGAATAGATTCAAACTTTGAATTCTTGAAAAAGCGAAACGAGACTGATTTGCCACAAGTCAAAAATGAGTCGCACTATATAAGTGTTTTCCAGATATTTTTGTAGATTCAGATACTCTTTTGCCCAAAACCTGCTCCTATGAAAAATCCAAAACTAGGATTGATTTGCCCAGAATGGCGAATGAGTCCCACTAGGCCAAAAAGTTAGAATTTCCAATATTTTAAGACCCCTTCCAGTTATTTTCAAGTTTCCAAGTGCACACATTTCATTTCACAGCTTGTTATTCTATTTTATATATGCATTTTTTAAATTCATTTAGTTCAAGTTTGCATCTTATTAGGGTTTTGTATTTCATCTTTCATGTAAGGGTGATCCCACAATACTGGTTTACAATTTTTGGCCAAACTGGACACTGAACTGACTTTTTCTAACTAAATCTTCACTTTCGGGCACCTATAGCGGCTAAACCGTGAGGAATTTCAAAATGGTGCAAACTAGTGATTTGTGACATTTTATCTATAGATTCTAAATATATTTTTTTCAAAAATTTTGGAATCAGAATGCACTTCTTTTTCCATCTCCTTCGAAAACTATTTTTTTTAGTAAACACCAATTTTAAGGAGTGACGCTCATCGTATAACACATAACTTTTTTTAAATGAAGGATAAAGTTGTAATTTTTTTTAATTTATATTTGTAACTATGATATCTAGTGCTTCCAATTGGTTTCATAGTGTTTTATTGAATATTTTTTCCTTAATCAAGTTTCGAAGTCAAACCAATTACAATTCATAAATAGGCGGATTGTATAACACAACTTTTTTTGTATGTATCGAAATTCAATTTTTTTTCTTATTGAATTAAGGACTTCAATATCTGGTGCACTCATATTTTTCAAACTTTTTTTAATAATCTTCTATTTTTCCACATGTGTAGAACAAAGATCTTGATTTTCGGTGGAAAACCTACATTCACAAGAAATAAAAAATAAATATAATTATAAAATTAAATTTATTTAAAATTATACTTTTTGGGAAGCTTATAATAAGGACTACATAATTACAAAAAATAAATTTTAAATGAATTCATTTGACCCCCCAAAAGGTAAATTAAAAATGGTTTTTTATCAGCATTTTGATAGGTGTAAAGGAGACTCCGTTATAGGTATGGTTTACAACTAGCAGGGTTATATCCAGGGGGGTTTGATCTAAGGTAGTTTGATCAAACCCTCTTCAATTGGAATGCTTTAAATGATACTTTTTAAGGATTAAATCATTATATTTTCTAAAAATATGTGATTTCAGTAAAAATCAGAATCTCCCAAAAATTGTAAACCAGCTTTGTGGGATCACCCGTAATTGTCTTTTCCAAGTCATTACTTGGTGGTGAACCCTTCATTATATCCTATTTAAACCCTAGGATAGTCCCTTAATAGATCTCTTTCTCCCATTATCATCATTTGATTGAGATCTCTAGGGCATCCTTGAATATTAGTTGGAGAAAAGTGGTGTTTTATGTCCAAAACCATAAAGCATCCATTTTTCAACTAATCATTTTGGTGAACCTACATTTAGAATACCTTATTTACTGATTTGGAGTCCATCATCATCCTATATTTATCTTGCATTGAATTTGCATTAGGCTTTGTTTTAGTTAATTGGCATTCTACGGTTTCTAAATTTTGTATTAGTGAAAGTGCATATAGGTTGCATTTTTGCATCTCAAATAATTGAAAATCATCTAAAAAATGCATTTTCACTTAGGTTACACATCATATAAACTAAAAAGCATAAATAACTTAAAAACCTCTAAAATTTTTGAAAAAAATCTCTACTGGGACTCATTCACCACCTTGGGTGAATTAGTCCCAATTCAGATCTGAAACAACCTTTCACAACATTAAAAACGCTCTTTCTGTACTTCTGTTTGCTACCATTGGTTATCTGTTTTAGTTAGTTGAGTTTTTGTTACATGCATTTTACTAAAACTAGCTTAAATTAGTACATTTCATGCATTTCTTAATTCCAAATTTGCATTCACAACATTTCATTTTCTGATCATTGCATAGTGTAATCAATAAATTACCTTGTTAAAATCTAAAAATTGCATTTCATTTTAAGTCTTTACATTTCATTTTGAGATTGCATATATTGATTTTCACAAAATGTTAGTTTCCATCTTTTCCAAGTTTGCAAAGAAAAAGTTAGTCAATAAGTATGTTAATCATTCATTCAATGCAATCCCTAGTTATGAGAGTCTCTTAGCGCAAGAGAGTGAAAATATTGACCCTTGCCTTAAACTTACACCCCCTCCTATCTCTCTTATTTGTGGGGATGATGTGATAGAAGAGATTGCAAGCATAGATAATCATGATGATCATAATTGTTCTTCTCCTGATATGTCTCATATTAGAGACAAAGGTTTCATGGTGAAAGAAGATGCAATCATTGAGAATCATGAAAATCTTGCTTGTCCTTCTCCTCCCCCCCTTGGGAAGATATTATAGAACAAGAGAATGACATCATAGACACATTTATAAACATCACCTTACCTAACCTCCATTCTCTCTTTGCTTGTGTGAATGATTTAGTGGAAGAGAATGAGATTGTAAATGATGATGATGATAGATTGGTGTTAGATGATCAAATATTTAAGGTTTATAACAACCCTCTTTATGATCCTTCCCCTACCTATCCCATTTTGGAAGACATTATGGGACAAAGGAATGAAGTCATAAATGATCATGGTAATCATACTTGTTCTTCTCCTAGTATCTCTCATGGGTAAGTGCACCAAGATGGTTCCCAAAAAAGGGGCTTAAGTGGCCACTTTTTTTCTGAAATCAGGAAATACTGACCTTGGACGTGAAATTGAGGATAGCTACACTCAAAATTTTTAGATGGAACAAAAACAAGGACCGCAGTGCTCTGAGTCTACTTTCTAAACTACTAATTTATTTTGAAAATGGTTGAGATTAAGGGGTTCAAAAGAGGGATGCACACAAATTGTTGTTGTTTTTGTCAGAAAAACATAACATAGCAACTCTTGTGTGACCCGAGCACGGTGAATTTTTTGTAGTATTTTTAAAATCACTCTGGTCAGAAGTTAGATAACAGTATGTAGTAGGGACTGGATTTTTTCTAATAATTTTTTAATGAATATTTGATTTTTTATTAATTTTCTAAGTGGGCACTTCCTAAAAAGCAAAATTTTGGCCGTGCTCCCCTAAATTTTTTGAAACTAATATATTTTTTTTAAAATTATAGAATGGAGTCTAGTTTCTAAAAATGTAATTTATTTCAAATTTTGATGAACGGTTAATTTATAGCGAAAAAAATACCAAACATTGCTTTTTGAAGAAAAATGGACATACAAAAACAAAAGAAATTATGGATGAAAGGCTTAACATTGTTAGAAAGTGAAAAAAATTACATCGTTGGAAAGCTAATAAAGAACCTAACATTACCCATGTGTTCGATTTTCTTGATATTGAACTTGATGGTGAGCACGAACCCGATTATGTGAAAATTTGTTGAATTTGGAAAAAACATGCCTCTGGTCTTTGGGAATGCCCTCCAAGCCTTTGGGTTAGTATTCCAA
>VDFB02000017.1:170432575-170623244 GCA_007258455.2 Sequoia sempervirens
TTCTAGCCTATGAAGGCAAAACAACTCAAATTTGTATATGAACATGCAATATTGATGTCTTGATGATGTAATAAGGTTTTTTCAGGGTCATTTGAATGGATTTTTGGGTCTTAGATGATAGGAGTCAAAATTGCTTCAAAAATGCAATGTTGTCATAGTGTAATTTGTGTAAACTCATCATTTAAGTTGTAAATCCCTTAACCAATGGCCCCCTCTTTCAAAAAATAGTTGAGGGTCATTAGAAATGATGTGTAAAATTTTATAAGGCCTCCTTTTGGTTAGGGCAGAAGGTTGATTGGAAGTTTGAAGCATTTGAATATTAAAACAACTCTGTTTTTCTTGATTTTCCAGTAGTTTTGACTATTCCTTCGATTGGTACGACCTGCAGCAGCATTGTAAAGCCCTATAATGAATATGGCTTGATAGAGGGTAGAGAATAATTTCTTTTGGTGGTGATTTTAAATGATTTCATTAAGTATTAAGAAATTTACTTCAATTTTAGTGAAAGAGTGGTTCAAACCTCACCAAACAAGGGTTTGGTCACCAAAATGAAATAAGTAATTCCCATTTCCACTGCGGGGAAAATGTAAAAACTTTGGTAGAATGTTAGGTTTGGCCCTACTTCATGTTTGAATTTGTTTCAGAGTGAAAGATGGAGGTTTGCAAAATTTATTTGATGCCCTAGGTCAGTTTTTCCCTTGTAAATGCATGAAAATGGTCTTTAAAATGCACTTTTCATAATTTTCTGAGTATTTGTGCAATACTAATGAATGAAAAGCATGGAATAGGTCTTGGGGAACCTGTTAGAATATTTTAAAGGAATTATGGGTGTTTGGGTGTGCCTTGAAAGGTTGAACACTTCCTTATGCAGGCCTAGTTAAGCCTCGTTTATGGCTTGTAAGTCAATCTTTTGATACATTTATGGTGGGTGTTTGATCCTATGCTTTTGGAAACTTGTGGAGGATATTTTTAGGAGTCTAAAAGAATGTTTCATTTTCTGGTTAATTCCTTTAATCAGTTTTATTTTGACTATCGTATTGGTGAATGTTGCAAAGTTACATGGGCTTGTGTAGGAGCGATGGAAGAATGGATGTTTTTGGGTACAAGGTCTATTTGTTTGGTCATTTTCTATTGTGTGAGAGTTTTTACATCATCCCCAAGTCATGTTGAGATGTTTGATTATGTGATTCAAGTTGAGTGATCAAGTTGCATTGTTGAGTGATCAATTCAATCAAAAACAACAATGGCAAAGTCTGCCCTTTCAAGGTTTTATGAAGGGAAAGAGAGTCCAAATTGTAAGGGAAACAAGAATTTGTTAAATGAATGTCAAGTTGAGTGTGGATTGAGATTTTTCTTCCTTTTCTCTACATCACATTAAGCCAGTTTGGAACACATCTCAAATTGGACATTAGGTCCTTTTAAAGTCATCTATTTCAAATTAGGACATTAGGTCCTTTCAAATTGGAACACATCTCAAATTGGACATTAAGACTAGTGATCTTGCCATTATCATCTATTTCAGTTTAAATTCCCTTGTAACACCTCCTCTAAACTCTATATCCTTGCATTCAATGGTGTGCTTCAAATTGTGTTTGATGATGCCTTGAATTGTCATAAGGTTTCTTAATAGGTCTTTGAAACCCTTGCTTCTCTAACATTTTTCTATTCATTGACTGTCATACTTAAAATATTCCTTCAAATTCCTTCAAGGTGTTTAGGAATGATGATTTAATGGTGAAAAGTCAAAGAGAAGATTCTGGAAGTGTGTGGAAGTCAATTTTTCAAGAGGCCCTAGTTTTTGGAGCAAGTTTGTGAGGGTTTTGTGTTTGAGCGTGTTAAGGGTGTCATAGGAGATTAAAACCTAGAAAATAATTGGTTTGGGAACAATTTAAGATACCGTGGAAAGTTTCATGGTCAGGTGATAAGTTTTGAATAGGGTTGCTTTGGAAAAGGGGGCTATTTAGGCTAGTTTTGGTGGGACAACAGATTTTTGAAAGGTTTGGTATGAAACAAGTGCTATCAAGATTTTGTTATGTTGTGTAGCATCACAAAAAACACCTAATTCAATGATTATTTTGGTGAGTCTTTTGGAAAAGTTGTTAGAAAAGTCAAAAAAACCACCGTTGGAGGCCTAGTTGGCTGGAAGCCTAGTCAAGGTGGAAAAGTGGGTTTTTGTTTGAGTCAGAGGTTTGGGGCTTTGAAAACATTCAAGACAAGTTTTTTTGTGTCCCTTAAGGGCATTCCAATGGTTTGGTTCCATAGGAGAAAGACTGGAGTCATAAGTGCACTTTGAGGCTTCTTTACTTAGCGTTGTTTAGAACATGGTTGAGATTACTTCATTGAAAAAACCTTCAAGCCTTTGAGTTTTGTTTTGAGTCCCATATCCTCTACATCATAGTGGTATCAGAGTAGTAAGTAGGTCCTTTAGGGATTGAAGAATCAGAAATGGCACCTAAAAATCAGTTAGCAAGAGAGTTGGAGGAGTTGAGGGAAACCTTGGAAAGGGAGAGAAGGGAAAGAAGAGAACAAGAAGTAGCAAGAGAGTAGGCTAAAGCAAGGGAAGAGAGGCAATGGAAAAGGGAGAGAGAAGTTATGCAGGCTAGGATCAATAGCCTTGAGAGAAATAGGCGAGGAGAACAAGGAGAACAAGAAGACAATGCTAAAGATGAAGAGTGATAGGGATGGGGTTGGAGGAATCAATCACATATTCCTGCTCTATGTATTGCTTGCAAGACCTCCTTGGTGTTTCGTTTCACGACCTTAACCTATAGGACCCTTCTCAAGTTTAGGTACCCTTGGTCTTTTTTGCCAACCCCACTTCTATCACAATTCCATCTACCAAGTTAACCTTGGTGCAATGCTTCAACTCTTCCTTAGCCCTTAATCTACCCTAAAGGCTAATCTATCCTCAACACTCCATTAGTTCTTGCAGGGGTGTAGAGATGTCTTCAATGGATTCAAACCAACCAAGAACTAATGGAGAGTTGAGGATAGTTAGCCTTTAGGATTGATTAAGGGCTAAGGAAGAGTTGGAGCATTGCACCAAGGTTAGCTTGGTAGATGGAATTGTGATAGAAGTGGGGTTGGCCAGACAAACCAGGGGTACCTAAATTTGAGAAGGGTCCTATAGGTTAAGGTGGAAAGCCAAAACACCAAGGAGGTCTTGCAAGCAAGACCTAGAGCAGGAATCTGTGATTGATTCCTCCAACCCCCTCCCTATCAGAAACACAAGAATACCACTTTCTTTAACTAATCTCCTCCCTTCTTCCAAAGTGATTCTATAAGCATGAAAATCTATTTATTAGATAACTTGTTGAGTGACCTCTTCATACATAGATGGGTCAACTCCTTTTCATTATCCAATTTTTCATTAAGTTCATTTTTCTTCACTTTGATGATGAAGTCTCTAAAGTCATTTGTAGTAACAAAGGTATCATCATCCATGAACTAGCTACAAGCTAATACTTTGACATCATTGGGAACAGAGTTCTCATCATAAAAATTAACTGCTAGCCTATTTTTAGGAACTTGTTCATCACCTTGATTGATTTGGGGAGAAGGGAAGTGTTAGTTCACTTCCTCATCTCTAGGAACATTCTTCATAGTCTCCTCTTGCACACTCTCCCTTTCTTTTGGATTCTTTGAATAATCAACCAAGGGTGCATCAAGAGTTTGCATTGATTGGCTGTGAGCAACTTGTGCTGATGATTCTGTTGACAAGGCTTGTTGTTGAACAAGTTGTTCAACTTCCATCCCTTTTTCTCTTGCTCTGCCAACTTCATCATGCTGGAAAAATTCCCATCTGCCATGGCAACAAACATCTTCTCCATCATTTCCATGGGACTTGTGTACTTTGCAAAGGAATAACATAAGCATGATTATTTTTATCCTCTTCTATTTTGTTTGGACCATGAACATCCATTTCCTTTTCCTTTCTCTGACCTCCTTATTAGTTTTGAGGTTCCTTATCACATCATTAGATGCATGGAAATGATGGTAGATATGAGATCTACCCCTTCTCTACCCTCATTTTACTGATATACCCTTTAGGATCACAACTCATGGCAATGTCTACTTTCATTCCATAAATAGCCTTGATCAATAGCTATGCAGGCTAGGATCAATAGCCTTGAGAGAAATAGGCGAGGAGAACAAGGAGAACAAGAAGACAATGATGAAGAAGAAGAGCATGTGTGGGTAACTCAAAGACAACCAACAGATGAGATAGAAGACCCTGAGGAAAGGAAGTTCATAAGATTGTTGAAAGCAGCACAAGGTCATGGAGGAAAGAGTCACATAGAGTTGACTATCTATCAGGGGAAGATGGATAGTGAAGAGGTGTTAGGATGGCTTGATGCCTTAGAAAACTATTTTGAGTTTGAAGAGATGGAAGAAGAGAGGAAGGTTAAGTTTTTCTAAGACAAAGTTGAGAGGTACAACACTGACATGGTGGACTAGTTTTCAGAATGATAGGATGGCTAGAGGGTTGGCAAAAGTTTCTATATGGGAAAGGATGAAGAGTTTGGTCAAGGAACAATTTTTACCATCGGATATTTGAGCCATTTCATGAAAGAATGTTGTTGTGACTTGTGAAATGGATCAATCCTTACATGTATAATACAGATCTAACAAAATAATGTGCAGGAAGGAGGAATGATAGGGTGTACACCGAGATTTCACATTGAAAACTACATGAAAATGATGCCTAAAGTGTAGCAGCAGGAGATCTACCTTAATGAGGGGCATTTTTTTGAGTTGAAGGTGTTTAGGAATGATGATTTAATGGTGAAAAGTCAAAGAGAAGATTCTGGAAGTGTGTGGAAGTCAATTTTTCAAGAGGCCCTAGTTTTTGGAGCAATTTTGTGAGGGTTTTGTGTTTAAGCATGTTGAGGGTGTCATAGGAGATTAAAACTTGAAAAATACTTGGTTTGGGAACAATTTAAGATACTGTAGAAAGTTTCATGGTCAGGTGATAAGTTTTGAATAGGGTTGCTTTGGAAAAGGGGGCTATTCAGGCCTAGTTTTGGTGGGACAACAGATTTTTGAAAGGTAGGACAGTCTAAATAAAATCCACCCACAAGCCTATACCAAGCTCAAACTACTAAATTTAGGCAACTATGATATGCCTCTACAAGACCCCAAAGTCTCACCTTTTGACAGTGGATGGAAGAACAACCATGGACCAATGTATCACTGTCCCCAAGAGGCTTAATTTGCTGATCACACTAGGATTTTGATTACCTAGGCTAACCCCTTCACCCCAAAGCCCTGATTCAGATTTTTACAGACTAATTACAACCATTTCCATCACTCCTAAGTGCCTCTTTAAGAAAAATCCACACAAAACAAGCAAAACTCACTGCATGTTTGGGGTTCTTTAGAAGCAATGAAGTTGGGACAGCAGGCATGTGTTCCAAAACAAGTGTATCTAAAATTGATATATGTTTTTAATGCCAAAAATGGGTACCCTAAAATGTATTTATCCTGTAAAGATTCATTTTGGTTTGCATGTTACACCCGATTTAGTGTTTTAACACTTACAAACAAATTTGGTCGTCTAGTGCAAACAATTTTTGTTCTGTAACTCGTGCAACCAAATGGACTGTTCCAACGCATTCAAATAGGAATTTTTACGCTAGGCATAGTCCTCTTTCACACCCAAACAGGCAGAATCGCTCCAAGCTACGTTCAACTTGATCGATCCCTTAAGGGTCCAAAGGGCAAAATGGCTGCAAACTTCAGCATGAGGTTACTCAGACACCGTGATGCTTAGAAACTTATCATCTGATCCTATGGGATCATGTTGGGCCCCTCTACAAGAACCTATCTCGGTTTTTGTTATCTCGGAGTGGTTTTCCCGTGGTATCTAGTTTTCAGTTGATGGAAAAAGTGTCAGATGGAAGTAGTGGAAAGTTGCAAGGTGGTGCAATTTTTGTTCTACAACTCGTGTGACCAAACGGACTGTTCCAACGTGTTCAAATAGGCATTTTTACGCTAGGCATGGTCCTCTTTCGCACCCAAACATGCGGAATTACTCTGAGCTACATTCAACCAGATCAATCCCTTAAGGGTCCAAAGGGCAAAATAGCTGCAAACTTCAATACGAGGTTACTTGGACACCGTGACACTTAGAAACTTCTCGTCTAATCCTGTGGGATCATGTTGGGCCCCTCTACAATAACCTCTCTCAATTTTTGTTATTTCGGAGTGGTTTTCCCATGGTATCTAGTTTTCAGTTGATGGAAAAACTGTCAAATAGAAGCAGTGGAAAGTTGCAAGGTGGTGAAATTTTCGTTCTACAACTCGTGTGACAAAATGGACTATTTCAATGCATTCAAATAGGCATTTTTATGCTAGGCATGGTCCTCTTTCGCACCCAAACACGCGGAATCGCTTCGAGCTACGTTCAACCGGATCGATCCCTTAAGGGTCCAAAGGGAAAAATGGCTGCAAACTTTAGCAAGAGGTTACTCGGACATCGTTAGAACATTCTCGTCTGATCCTATGGGATCAAATTGGGCCCCTCTACAATAACCTCTCTCGGTTTTGGTTATCTCAGAGTGGTTTTCCCGTGGTGTCCAGTTTTTCAGTTGATGGAAAAAGTGTCAAATGGAAGTAGTGGAAAGTTGCAAGGTAGTGCAATTTTTATTTTTTCAACTCGTGCAACCAAATGGACTGTTCTAACGCGTTCAAATAAGCATTTTTATGCTAGGCATGGTCCTCTTTCACACCCAAACACGCGGAATCGCTCTGAGCTACATTCAACCGGATCGATCCCTTAAGGGTCCAAAGGGAAAAATAGGTGCAAACTTCAGCATGAGGTTACTCGGACACCGTGACGCTTAGAAACTTCTCGTCTAATCCTATGGGATCACGTTGGACCCCTCTACAATAATCTCTCTCGATTTTCATTATTTCAGAGTGTTTTTCCCGTGGTGTTCAGTTTTCAGTTGATGGAAAAAGTATCAGATGGAAGTAATGGAAAGTTGCAAGGTGGTGCAATTTTTGTTCTGCAACTCGTGTGACCAAACAGACTGTTCCAACGCGTTCAAATAGGCATTTTTATGCTAGAAATGGTCCTCTTTCTCACCCAAACACGTGGAATCGCTCTGAGGTATGTTCAACTAGATTGATCCCTTAAGGGTTTGAGTGTAGTATGTTGAAATAGGCCATTCCTCCTATTGTTTGGGCTGTGTCTCAGTGATATGGGCCTGATGTAACTTGAATTGTGGTAGTTTGAATGGGCATGTTGAGTGGTTTGGAAATCTTTGTATTGCATCAGTTTGTTGCTTACTATTATGCTTTGATAGATTTTTTCCAAGCATCCATAGCTTGTTCGAAAGCACCTGCTTTAGGCTTTTAGCCATAGCAGCAAGGAAATGAACTGTTTGATAAAATGCTTTGATAGACATGTATGAAAAATGTGTTAGCATAGACAAGGCAGTGAACTCTTTGAAAAAATGCTTGAAAGAAATGTGGTTTCATGGTGATGGAATGGCATGACGAATGCTATGACAAGCAAATTGCTATGGATTGTCATGGCATTCCATCTCGAGACCACATTTCTTTGGGGCTTTTTCTACCCAAATAGTTTTGATGCCTTTTCTATGCTATTGCTTATTAGTATGCTTTGACAGATTTTTTCCAAGCATCCATGTAGCTTTTTTGGAAGCACCTATTTTAGGCTTTCAACCATATCAACAAGGAAGCAAACTGTTTGATATTCCACCACCATGAGACCACATTTCTTTGACGCATTTTTTTTCAAATAGTTAGATTTCCCTTGTCTATGCTATTACTTACTATTATGCTTTGATATATTTTTTCTAAGCATCCATAGCTTGTTAGCTTACTGTTTTTTAGGCTTTTAATACATAGCGACAAGGCAATGGTATTTTGATAAAATGCTTTGATATAGACATGTATGAAAATGTGTTAGCATAGACAAAGTGATGAACTCTTTGAAAAATGCCTCAAAGGAAATGGGGTCTCATGACCCAGATGGAATGCCATGACAATCGAAATACTTGATTGTCATGGCATTCTATCAATCATCTTCTCATTCTTTAATTTGACCCTCTCTATAAATATTGCTTACTATTATGCTTTTTGATGGAATTTTTTCCAAGCGTACGCATAGCTTGTTTTGAAAAACATAGCACAGGCTTTAGTCATAGCAACAAGGCAACATGAGGAACTATTTGACAAAATGCTTTGGTGGGCAATATCAAAAATGTAATTATTCAGAGTATAGACAAGGCGATTGAGCGTTTGAAAAAATGCCTCAAAGAAATGTGGTCATAGAATGCCATGACAAGCAAATGCAATTGTTAGGCTGCTCCTAATAGTTATTAGTTGTATGCAATGAAGTAATTGCATAATTGCTTCATTTGTAAAAACTATATTGTGTTGAAATTTTGTCATCTATCAACATCTAGTTATTGGTTATGCAATGTGAAGCAATGCTTTGAGTTTGAAAGATGTGCAATGCAATGTAATCAACGTTATGAATATAAACTACAAAATTATAAATTAAAGTTTAAAACATAAAAATGTCAAGTGTTTACAATTAGCCATTATTGATCATTGATCAATCTGAAAAGTGTGAACATTTTTCTGTGTGGAAGGAAAACAAGAAAAAAGTGGTTCAAAAATGAGGAATTTGTCTTCTGCACCAAATGAGAAATATTCACAATATGTGCTAGGAAGGAATAAGTCCATAAGATCGAGTATGCAAGAACTAAGAATTGCAAAATTGGCTTACGTTTGACTTCCAACACAAATTTTCACACTTTTCGATGTTCCAACGTAAGTCAAAAAGTATATGTGCATAAGTTGTAAAGTATACACTTGAATACATGTAATTCATATCTATTGAACCATGAATTTATAATGCAAATATGGACACCATCGATAAAAAAGATTTGTATTAATCAAATAGCCATGTACGCATGTACATTAATATATGTCAATATAAGTATAAAATATAGTTACAAAAAAGCCATATAGGCTTACGAGAATGCCATATAGGCATACAATGTCAAATATATCGAATACAAAATATGTACAAAATTGCCATGTAGGCATACAACAAAGGGCTCTACATTTAAAATTCATTTCTCTCCATGCTTTGGTTCAAATACAATTTTCTTTCCCTTTCCTGGGTGACCCAATGGTGATAAATCTATCACCCATTTCTGTTGAGGAGTGCTCCTGCTGCTCCTCCTAGGGTTTAACTCCTGGTCAAGTTTCAACTGTTACAATAAGAAGTAAAGACATTAATATATAGAAATTACATTATAAAAATTAATATATTTAACAAAATTTAATCACTTACAGCCATCTGTGATCACTCTCCTCGATGGAAATATTTGTACACCGATGCTCAGGCATGCTCGAGCCCTGTATAAACCATCCAAATAGGAATTAAACTATGAATCAATAATGGTTTGATTTTTCACTAGAACTAGTTCATCTATAACAACGAATGTAAATTGAAATTTAGTAATTTGCCTCATACCTCCCCTATTAGAGCCATCGAGGATTGTATTGCAGTAGAAACATCAATATCCATTGCCATTGTTACGTTTGGTGGTGTTTCTCTCACCAACATCTGAAAATAAAACAACAAATTATTCAATCACAAAATATTTATCGAATTTGAAGTAATGCTTTGAGTTTGAATGATGTGTAATGCAACGTAACCAATAATATGATTATCAATTTTTTAAAAAGCAATAACCTAGGACAATCACATTGAAAAACAAAAGACCCTTTAGGACAAATTTTAAGTGAAAAAGCGTCAAAACACAATGTAAAATATGACAACCAATATGAGAAGAAGAAATGATCTAGTCAAAAGGAGCTTTGATAGTAGCCAACTGAGTTAAGTATGACAAATCCAAGTATCATTGTTGCAAGGAATGGAGTAAGAGCTAAATAAAGATACAACGACAATAAAAAATGATGGAGCTAACTTGTCAAGGGCCTATTCTTCAAAACCCTTATTAAACGCTTGTCATAGTTTAAGATATGCAATAAATGTTTGACAATGAAATTAACCTTTTGAGGATAACAGTGATTAAATTGAGGTCTCCTTTTACCATGAAAAGGCTGAATATTCTTTCTTTGGCCTATCATTATGATTTTTAAGCTTCCTCACTTGAGTTAAATATAATAGTAAGTGTTTATACCAAAGATGATAGAGAAAATAATCATGAAAAGGAGAATATGATGGTGATCAATGACAAGGCAGTGGCACATTTGACAGTCGAAAGAGTAGAGGAATGCATAGTGAACATCATGGTACAACTTATGATATAAATTAAGCCACATGGTTGGATGCCTAATCCTGCATCTAAAGGAAATTTTCTTAACATAAATATCAAGGAATTTCAATGTTGCCATTGTAGTTACATTAGCCGGCACCTACAACATTGAAAATTATCCTTTATGGCAAGAATTCCCTCCATCTTGTTGATTGGCTTGTAACACTCTTGATGGTGGTTGTATGAAATCTAATTATGATTCCTCTTCTACATTAGAGGGTTCATATCCTTGATGTGACTCTTTTGAATTATCAGAATCAAAATCAATAGCTTCCATATTCAAAAATTTCCAACCAACATCTTCAATAAATTTATCTAGATCATCAGTAATAGTCTTACAAATTGGTTGCCAGTTCAAGTTCATTCTACTTTCATAATACTTTATATCCATGGAGGTCATCCATTCCTTGATGCCATCAAGTGAAGATTCAGGAATGGCGTACATATGGAGTACATCTCGCTTTAATTATTTGAAAACAATAGCCATATCAAATCCCTTTTTCCCAAGTCTTACTCTCTCAAGGTTAACAATCTCAATCTCACTAATAGTGATTACTAAGAAAGGTAATTCCACCAACTCTACCAAAAAATTTACCATAGGAATAATAAAAGCAGAGGATTTGAAAGGAACTCCATGAAAACCAAGCTCTCTAAATGGTATATAAAACTCTAGTTCAAAATATTTTAGATGAGGTTGCTCCCATAGCTCTCTTACTCGCTTGAAAAATCCTTGAAACTATGTATTGATTTTATTTTTCCTGTTCCTCTCTTGTTGTTCTTCCTTAATTTCATTGGTATAAGAGCACCTAGGAAGCAATAGAGAGCACACTAGGCAAAATGTGGAAGTATAGAATGAGTTTATGACTTAGATGTATGCCTTCAGGAATTTTTGTGGTTAGAGTGATGTTTTCTAATAAGGTCATGTTGACCATGGATGAGAAACAAAAAGGTTCTAGTCCAAAGTTTAGGAATGGAGGTTTTTGCAATTATTGACAATTTTTGCAAAAACATGCTCCTTTTGTGTTTGAGTGGCCAAGAAGGGCCCATTGGAAAAATAACTATTGGGAAAGCATATTTAAAGGTTTCCTCAACCTTTTTGCAAGGTTGAAAGTATGTTTGTATGGATTGTTTTGTTGGAAATTGAAGGAAAACAGTTTTTTGAGTGAAATTTTCTATTTTTTGGTCTGAAAGAAGGCTCTAATGGATTACATCTGGTTTTGTGTTGTGTGTAGGATGTAGAATAAATCCAATACAATTTTTTTGTATCCTTTAGATAGTTCTTTCAATCATTTTCTTGTCTCTTTGTAAATATTTTGGTTTATTTGTGCTTGCTGGCCTGAAACAGGCAGTGTTGAGTAAATGGGGTGCTAGAGCACTTTTCCACCATACAAACTGTACGGCCTTTTGGAAACAATGCCTAGACACCATGCTTGTACATATGTTAGTTGGTAGGTTTTGTTTGAGTGCAAGAGTTGCTAGCAAAGTGATGCCCTAGGCGAGCCAGTGCAGGTCTGACTAGGAAAAACTTGTTGTGCAGGTCACAGATCTTGTAGGGGTGATGAGCCATTGAGGATTTTCTTCTTGGAGGAGGTAAGGTGGTGTGTTATCTTGTTACTACATGAGGGAGGAGGCTCCATCTGTCCATTTGGTGTGTAAACAAATTGGAAGTTTGCTAACTGCCAAGGGAAGGCTTAAAACCCTAGTTTTTGCTCCATTTCATGTTTGAGCTTTGTACGGATAGTGGAAGGCTGAGACCTCAAGAATCTTTGAGTGTTTTCCATGTGAACCAAGAACCTTGGAAAAATAGTGGGAAGTCCTTTTGATATTTGTGAGTTCTAACCTGTTTTGTAGGTGAAGGAGACCTAATAGGGGCTCAAGGGCTACTAGCCTTTCAAACCCTAGCTAAAGGATTGGTGAGAGCGATGGGAAGTTGAAGTCTTGAGGTTGTTCACCCTCGGGAGTGATAGCTCTGCCTTTTAAGACTTATCACTACCCCTGCAAGAGTTGATGGAGTGTTGAGGAAGATTGGTCTTTAGTATAGTGTAAAGGCTAAGGAAGAGTTGTGGCAATGAACCATGGTGGACTTGGTGGTTGGAGTTTGTGATAGAAGAGGGGTTGGTCAGACCAACCAGCGGCACCTAGTCATGAGTAGGTACCTATAGGTTAGATTGGTGAAGCAAAGCACCAAGGAGGTCTTACAAGGAAAGGCCTAGAGTAGGAATCAATGATTGATTCTTCCAACCCCTCTCCCTATCAGATTGGTATCAGATCAAGCAAAAGATTTGGGACTGATCTTGTATGTCAGAGATAGAGTCTAGTGGTTCTAGCATCATGGTGACAAATGCTGAGATGGCCAAGAGGGTTGAAGAAATAGAGGAAGACAATAGGGTATTGAGAGAGAAGTTAGACCAACTTGAGCAAGCATTGAATGTTATGCAGTTTGATGGAAGAATAGAAAAATAAGAAGAGGTTGTAGAGGATGATAGAATCCCTGAAACTAACCCTATATTGAAGGAGGATCCCTTCTTGAAAGCATTGAAGGCTTTGAGTGGAAGAGCACTTGAAGGAGTACCATTTTTTAGTGGAAAGATGGAGGCTGATTTAGTTATGGATTGGATAGAGGGAATGGAAAACCATTTTGAGTGTGATGGAGTCACTGAAGCACAGAAGGTAAAGGTGGCTAAATCAAGACTAAGAGGTTCTACCTTAACTTGGTGGAAATTCATTCAGATAGAGAGGGAGAAGGAAGGCAAGCAACCTATCTCTACTTGGAAGGGAATGGTTGCCAAGGTGAAAGAAGCATACCTACCTGAAGACTATGAAATTCAGTTGCATAAGAGGAGACAGAGTTTGAGGCAAATAGATCAGATGTGAGTTCTTTATATACTGAGGAGTTTCAAAGACTTTGCATGATGTCCAATGTCACAGAGGATGAAAGTATCAAGGTGGCAAGGTATCTCAATGGTTTCAAGTGGAACATTCAAGAGGAGACGGTTCTCTTAAGCCCCAAAATAGTGCACCAATGTTAATAATTGGCATTAAAGATTGAAGAGAGGAGGCGAGCAGCCAAGATCAGACTTCTAAGGGCAAGGCAAAGGTAGAGATCAAAGAGGGCACATGGTATGGCCAAGGTAGAGGTAAGTAATGACCAAAGAAACCAAGGAGAGTCAAAACTCATAGAGCATGGAGGTGAAACATCTACAAGAGGTGGATATAACAGGGGTAGAGGACCTCAAGGAGGTTCAAATAGAGGAAGAGGAGCAGGCAGGCAGGAGCCTTTCCTTGTATGTACCTGCTCTAGGCCTTTCCTTGTAAGACCTCCTTGGTGCTTTGTTTCACCAATCTAACCTATAGGTCCCTACTCATGACTAGGTGCCCCTGGTTTGTCTGACCAACCCCTCTTCTATCATTCATCAAGATCATACATTGACCTTCTTGCCCCTCCTAAAGTTTGGACCACATCCATTACCTCCACATAAAACTGGACATCATTGGTCTTCATGGTTCCCACACCCTGATATGGTTATGCAAATGAAAATGAAGAAAAGTAATCATCTCCTTATCCATTGGTCGGAAGAATGATGCTTAATGTTTTGATACATGATAATGCCTCTTCTGGCTTCCTCATGGTTGAATATCAAAATCTAGTGCATGGTGGGCCCTAGAGTTCTAGTCATCTTCTTCCTCCACTCAAATAAGTTGTCCCGATCCACATATCCCATGTTCTAATTGGCTTGTTTTGAAATGGGTTTCTCCCCGAGTCACCAAGTAGCTCTCTACCTTTCCAAACTCTTTCATTGCTACAGATTGTCTTTGGTATTTAGTCATTTGTACCACATGGTTGATGTGCTTTGAATCCTTGCATCTAAGGGGTTTAAAACCTTAGGGGCCTTAGATGAGAAAAACAAGTAATGTTTTTCTTTTCTTTTTATGTGAGGACCTAGTAGTGAGATAAAAGAGGACTGTATAGAAAAATGAAAAAAGAAGACATAAAAATTCATGGACCATACTATATGACCTACATGCTAGCTAACAAAGACATGAATGTAGTAGATTTAGGTATGATAGGGGTATTGCAAGGTATATTTGAGGAATATATAAGAATGAAGAAGAATTCAATGGATCAAATTAGTGTCAAATGTTTTCCTAAAAGATCTCCCACAATCATTAGGGAATTTAACTTTCATTTCTAAGCATTTTCCACGCCCCATGGGAAATTTTAGAGGAAATCAATAGTTGAGAGTTTAAATAAGTACTGGTAACTCCTTTCCACAATCAACAAGGACTAGTTAGAGAACATAGGGAAAAATTGATGAGCTATGCAACAAAATGAAGAGAATATAGGGTATTACTTGACCTAGTCTTAAAGAATTCTGCCATCCAGGAGATATTGAAGGAGTCTTAATATATAGATGTGGTCTAGATGAAGTTTTTATTTTGGGTTACATTACATCATGTGGTAATAATCCACAGTCTTATTCTCGTTACGCTGGATACTCACAAAAATCATATATTTTATGGTGGTTCTGTTTCCACCTGTGGCCTCCATGTTAAATTTTTATTATATATAGCTTGCTAGTGTAGGAATTTAAGACAAAACAATCATGGTAGGACCATTCTTAAAAGATTTCCCAAATAATAACCTAGTGAACCCATATGGCTCTATGACTATATATACACAAATCTAGATTAAACTTAGAATTCATTAACTTTAAGTTCTCTTTATTCTATATTACCTTAGTGAAAGTTTGAGCAAATCTACTCGCACTCGGAGGTGTTTCCTTGAAACCTCCAACAACACCCTATTCAACATCCAAAATCACATATTAAAATACCATTCCTAAAACAATGCTATTAACACGTAATAAATTTATAATTGTTTACTAACTTTACATACCCCACTGATAGGTGTACTGCAAAAATAAGTAGATTGATTGGTGTACCTAGGGTCAACACTGTGACCCTGCAATTTTATTAAAATAATAAAACTAAATTAGTTAATCTTGCATTTCACAATCAAAATTTAATAAACTAAATTCAATGAACATGTTGAATTTTACTTGACAGTCAATACCATATGCATCATGCAGAATGTCAGCCACCCTTTCCATCCCCGTAGTGCATATGGATCAGGCTGCGTAGAAGCATATGGATCCTGCATAGCACCCTCTTGAGGGCTGGTAGGGTCATACGAACAAGTGGCTCTACAAGATCGACACACATGGCCTCGAAGGCCACCACCTGAAAGACTCCCCTGGATTGCGCTGTACAATGGGGCTAGTGTGGTGGATGACACTCTGAGTCAAGGATGTGATTTCCTACAAAGTCTCTACATCAGCACTCTCCTTTGCAACTGCGGCATCGCAATCTGCTCACGAGGCGGCCTAGCGAGAGGTCATTTCCCCTGTCATGTAGGATCCAGCTGTGCACCGGGCCTATCCTATGCTAACCCCCCACCTCTCCCCTAAAACTCCCTCATATCAAAATAATTCAGGATTTGGTTCAATACAAACTCAGTATAATTTCCTAAGAAAATATTGGGGGACTTCATAGTTATTGCACGGTGGGTAATCAAAGACCATATACCATCTGTCATAAAAATGGTTCCTAATCTCTTGGTGGTAGGACCAATGAATAGGAAACCTCTTTGCATTGAGGGTGAGATTTTGATTTGTTCTAGGGTCAATGAATAGAGAGCACAAATCGCCTTTAGTAATCTTTAAATCTTTTACTTGTTTATATGATAATTTGTCTGCATAATATGCCCTCGATGTTTGCCTCCTATTTTGCCATCTAGATATTTGTTGGGTAATTGCATTTACATTTCTTAACAAATCCTTCAATGAATCTGCTAGATGTATTCTTTCTGTGGTTGAAGAATTTTGATCACTCAACCTACTAATAAGATCCTCAACTTCTTTTCTATTGTTTTCAATTTCACTCCTCAAATTTTCTTGAGTGCCAGGAGGGTATTGAGAGAATGGTGGGGGAGGTTGATTTTGTTGTTGAGGCTGATTTGGTTGAGGATTTTCTACAAATTAAAAAAAAAAATCATTTCTAAACTAAAACAAACAAAATCAATTTAAAACTAACAAATTCAAAACAAATACCAAACAATACTTACCTCTTGCATCTCTTCATCGTCGTGGCGCCATATTTGTGAAGAAATCCAATTGTTGTTGATGAATTTTGAAGAAATCACCTCTCCAAGAATGCGAGTGCTATAACATAGCTAGAAAAAACGAAATGAAAATTGATATTTGGATTCACTTTTTTTTATTTTTAAAAAGACATAACGCGAACGCATTATGGCTTGTTTTTTTCTTGTTTGGCCACAAAAGTACGACCATCTTGGTGCACTTACCCTCATAGCTATGAAGAAGATACTTTGATAATAGAAAATACAATAGATGAATTTCATGAGAACCTTAGTTGTCCCCCTTCACCTAGGGAAACCCTTATTGAGCAAGAAAATTCAACCATTGATCATCCCCCTACTTGTGATGAAGTCATTTTGGAAGAGCCAATCCTTGAATTTGAAGAACATTTTGTTTGTAGTTCTCCTAAAAACTCTCCTAGGGAGAATATCATGGTGCAAGAAAATGACAATAATAGTAATATGGATTCCTTGGACGATGGTAAAAAGGTGATTCTAGATTTCCCTTTATTAGAAATACATCAAACCAAGACCGTTGAAGTTATGAATGCACAAGTGTTCATTAGATCCACCTTGATTAATGGACCTCCTACATACCCTGTGGGACATCCTAAAAATACTGTAATCCATTACCAACCTTCACACAAACAACAAACTCAAAACCAACTTGAACTTATCCTTTACCCACCTAAGATGAACATTGTTGCTTATACATATAACACTAGAAACAATCTGCAGCCAAGATAAACACCTCCAACATCCCTCTCATTGCCTAATACTATCTTACCCAACCATCCTCGTTTGCATTCACATATTGGGAAGGAGTATGATCTTGTTGAACAACTTAAGAATACTCCTGCAAAGATATCCCTATGGGACCTAATTTAGAATTCACCTAATTATCGCATTAAGCTTCAATCAACCTTGTAACAAGTTGTGGTCCCCTCTAGTGCAAACCCACATAACATAGCAGCCCTAATTCAAGGAATCAATGTTGACATTGTTTTCCACAAAAGTGAGCTACCTGCTTTGGAAGTGCAAAAACAAAATGATGCTTTCATGGTAATAGTACGCTACAAGGGAAGAGGTATAAAGCGAACCCTTTTTGACAATGGCTCAACCCTTAACATGTGTAGTGTGACCCTTTTAGATAGGCTTGGTGTGGATAGATCAAAAATTAAACCTGACTCTTTATCTATTAAGGGATTTGACAATGTAGGAAAACAACCATTTGGTGTGATCACTTCACCCATTACAGCTAGAAAGGCCACATTAGAAACACCAATCCATGTTATGTTTGATGATATTTCATATAACCTCCTTTTAAGGAGACCATGGATTCATGAAATGAATGGTGTGCCTTCTACTTTGCATCGTATCATGAAATATATCTGCAACAACAATGTGCACATACTCGAAGCTGATCCCGAACCAAATAGTTATTTGAACATTAAGAAAAAAAAGGAGAATCCTTAGAAAATATTAACACCAACTACACAAGTAGAACTCGTGCAACAAAAAGACAAAGAAAAACATATTGAGAAAATCACGAAGCTATTAGATGATGATTGGGGTCCCTTAGAATTCGAACCAACATTCATGGGAGAATACAAGATCATAAAAAAAAGAGTCTAAAAATGGAAAAGAAAAAGTGGTAATGTCAACACAAAATTTGGAAAACCCTTTGAAAGCATCCGCCTCAACCACTTTAGAAGAAAAGATGACATACACAACAAAATTTGATGAAACTGACTATCAACAACCTTCGAATCCTAAAGAAATGAAATCTTTACGGAAGAGGTTATGAACTTATGAAACAATTGGGATATAGTGGAAAAGGATGTGGTGCTAGAGAACAAGGTATCCATGTCCCTATAAAGCTTCAGATGCAAGAAAAAACTAGTGGTCTTGGTTATTGTCCCTCGAAAGATGCAAACAAGACTTCACTCAATATCAACACTCTTATAAAATATTCTTCTAAGCCGACTTTAACAATAGTCCATCTTGAACTGATAGACCCTAGTGGTTTTTATTGTCATCCTTTGAAAGAAACGAAACAAACAAATAAATCTCCGCTTAATGTCAATGTCATCACACAAAACACTAACGATATGAATTCAACAGATTTTACACCCGGTCCTGTAAAGGAGAGAAAAAAATCTCAAACTCTAAAGAGTCTTGTGTAAGTATGACATCTTGTGCTAAGCAAGAGATATCTTTGTTGTAAAATAAAGGAACATTCTCTACTATTGATCAAGAGAGTATCTTTGAGACTCCTCCAAGATCATTTGATATCCCTCCCTCCAAGAACACGAAAGAAATTTTATTACAAGAGTTCATTTTTCACATATCATAGAGTTCATGGTCATTCTACTAATGAATGCAAGGCTTTAAGTAACAAAATTCAACATCTTAAGGAGTGTGGTGCTCTTCCTTGTGTTGAAGCACCTAATTCCTCTAATCGATATTGATTCTCACTCTAGCATGTTTCTTGGCTCATCCTTGTCCTGCACTAAGTGGGGGCAAGGGGTTAGTTAGCCTTGTCCTCGTATGTCACTTGTCATTGTCTCTTTTGGCTAGTTGACCGCCTTTCATGTACATATAAGAGCAAGCTTGGGATGTGGACGACATGCCTTAAGTTGACTCGCATGTGACATACTTATTCATTACGTAGTTCGATTCAGAAACATATGACTTGGCATAGGGAATTCTGAGTAAGCTCTCATGTCTTCTTCTACTTTAAAGAAATTTCTCATAGTAATGATGTTAGCAACCACTTTAAAGTGGCGGCATACATTGACACTCATGTTTCACTGTGTGATTTTCTTTCTTCTTGTGATGCATCCTTTTCTTTGTGGTGTCATTGGGTTTGATTCCCTCTGAGAGTGTGATACTTCTTTGACTTGTCCTCTCTTGGAGACATTAGGCACAATGTTCCCTAAGAAGAGACCTTGCATGAACCAAGAAAAATACCTTTCAACATACCTTACACTATCTTGCATTTACAACAATTGTTATATGGCCACCTTGCATAACACACCTTGCATGCTCGTGGTGCCATCTTGTTTTTTCATGAGTCCCAAGCATACAAAGTTTTTCTTGCATCATGAAGCTCAAAGTTCACTCTTTGTTCATAAGCTCCAAGCTACAAAGTTTTGCTTGTGATCTCATGAAGCTTGAAGATCATTATTGTGTCGCACCTTAACAAAGTTATTAGGAGGTATAGCTAAATGGTCTAGTTGTATGGGAGCCAAACAAAGGCATGACATCCCTTAACACTCGTGTATGTAGGCACATACTGATAGTGTGTCTCACTATCTTGGACTAATCACCCCACAGACGAGCTGAAGTTCTATGGCCCCAAAGTGAGGATATTGTGGATACTCACCCCATAGATGACCTAAATTTCTATGGCCCTAGAGTGAGCGCTTTTTTGTCAAATTTGGATCCACCCATCTTGTTCTTTTCTTTCTTTTTAATATCGTTGGCATTGTATGTTTGTGTATCTTGTTTTGCTGCAAATTATACACCTTGTGTGTGTCCCTTTGTGCTCATGTTGGTTTGATGAAGGATCTCAGATTTTGGGGGCTTGGCCACCTCCTTTGATCTTTGTCATCCTTTTTCATCCACATCAGTACACTTGGACCCCTCTTGAATGCCTACTTTAGTGTGGGTTTGAAGCAAGTTCATCCTCTCACTAAAGTGGGGGCTAAATGTAGTGTCGAAAAATGTCATAGGTGACATTTTCACATTGGTTTAGCTCCTTGTTAAATTAAGCTTAAAATTTTCCTTGATTTAGGTCTTGGGCCCTTGTATTTAACTAAATAAAATATATTTAATTGTGCCTTGTAAAGGTGTTGTAACCCACTTTCACACTTTTCTAGGATTTTATTAATTATTTGAGTCTAATGGACCTAACTTTTCCTTAATTTAATGTTGTGAAGTGTATTTATTTACAGTTTCACATTAAATTAAGTGGACCTAATCTAGTGTTGTAATGTGTTCTACACATTTACATTGGAATTAGGGCCCTTTTTAACTAAATAGACCCATTTTTGCCTTAATTTAGTGTTGTAAAGTGTATTTATTTACACTTTCACATTGGATTTTGGGACCTATTGCATTTATTACCTTAATATCATCATTAATAGGCCCCTAAGACCCTATATTGTGCATCCTGAAGCATATTTTAATCAAAAACCTGACAAAATCAACAAATAAGCTTAATTTACACACTTCTTGACACTTTAGCAATTAAAATTGGCCTTCTGGGACCCATTCGCCACTTTGGGCGAGTCAGTCCCATCCAAGTGGGATCCATTTTCCCAGTTTGGTGAATGAGTCCCATTTGGCCTATTTTCAAAGTTTGAGCGAGAAAAAATGGGTTTTAAGTTTAAATTTCATGAATGTTGGCCTGTGGGATCCAATCAACAGGATATTAGATGGATTGCCTATATAAACAAGCTTTCAAATCATTATTTCATCAATCCAACATGATATCAAGCCAAGCAAGCAAGAGTTAATCATTCTGAGACTTTACAACATCATCAAGAGAGCATTCAAGATCATTTCTAAGGCATTAAAGGGAAAAATTCTTCATCAATTGTTCCAGCAATTCAAGATCCATTATCATGTCAAGGATATCAAGCATCAAGCATGTTGTTGAGCTACTGTTGTGATGTTGCATCCAAGATCCAAGATCAAGCATTGTTCTTCATCCATTTCAAGATCAAGATATACATCCTTCATGGCCATTTCATGTTGAGTTGCATATTTACAAGACATCATGGTGCAGGAGCACCTTGTTAACTGAATGCCTTCAAAAGGAAAATTGAAAAAAATGAGTCTCTAAATGTAAAAGCATCTAAATCTTTGTAAAAAGTCATGAAGTGGTCATAAATATTGTATTTGAATAGGTCACTAAGTGGGAAAAAGATGGAAAAAGCAAAAATTTGAAAAATGTAAAAGTTGCCAATTTGTAAAATGCAACAAAAAGAAAAAAAATCAAGAAGGTCAAGAGTCATGAGTGAAAAAGAATGTTTTGATCAATTGGAAACTGAAAAGGAAATTGTATAACTGTTGTAATCATCTTTATAAAGCATGTAAAGGAGAAGGAGAGGCCAGGATTTGTAATTTTGAAATCATTCTGAATAAAAGGAGCCATGTTCTGTCAAAATAACATTTGCTTTGTTAATTTCAAGACTTTGTACGGCCTATTCAACACCATAAAGCCTTGAATTTTATTTTTTGTGGTAACTTGGTGGTTTAGCATTCCATTTAAACTTATTTTAGAGGAATCTCATTGAGTTTTTGTTCTATTTAAGTCTTTTTACATAAAACAGTTAGAAACCCTTCATGCAGGGGTTTGAGAGTCTAAGGAGGTTTAAAGCCACCATTCCACCAATGGAGGCTTAGTGCATTGATGGAATGGGATAATAAATAGTGTGAGTTATTTTTTGTGTGCTAGCAGGACAAGGGAAATCATATTTGCAAAGTTTAGTTGTTGCTCCAATAGCAATTTCTCAGTTTTTTTAAGGAAAATGTTGGCTCCAAGTTAGAAATTGATGTAAATGCTTACTTGAAGGTTGGGAGTTTTTTTTTATGGCTTGTGTAGACTAATTCCAACACGTTTGAATCATTTGTATGGTTGCAAGAAGTTGGGAAAGGTTACTTTCTATAAACACTCATCCTCTTTGCATTATTAAAGCCTATAATCAAGGGTTTTACACTTTGATGCAAAAATGAGTATTTCAGTGCCCAAAGGTTGATGATTCTTTGGTTTTGAGACCTATTGAAAGACAGTTTGAGGTTATATGTTGATTTGGTGATGATTAAAGACTACTTCCTTTGAGAAAATAGCCTAATTGGTGTGTTTTGCCAATGAACAGCCTATTGGTTTGCATGTATCTTCCAAAATAAGTACTAATGTTTTTGAAGTATGTTGTAATAGACTGAAATGGGTTTCTAATGGCATGTTTGGTTTAAGGAGTTTCAATAATGGATGCTCAATATACCTGTTTTTGTCTTAAGGCATGGCTACTAGGGTTTGGTGCTTGAATATGGGAAAAATGAGTTTTCAATGTAATCTAAGATGTAGACCATGGACATTGTTTTGAATATGTCTAAAAGGAGTTGGTAAAGATGTATAAATATCCTAGTAAATGTTTGGAAGGATATGTTGTTGTTTTTGATTGTTGAGCAATATGCTTAAACAATGTGTAAAAATGGTGTTTGTCTACAATGAAAATGGAACTCTGCTAAAATAGTGAAAAGACTGAATGTTTGTGATTGAATCTATCTTAGTAATGTTGTAAAGGATGCCCCAATGCTTGAACAATGGTTAGATGGAAAGCTTGTTGTCTTATTAATCTGAATTATGTGAAATAATGGGTTTTGGTGCATGAAAGTGAAGTTATGGAAAAACAGAGTATGGGGGCAATATGTTTGTTTATTTCTAACAAAAACATGATGATTAAGATGTCTTGGTAAAGTAGTGATAGTCATAAAGTAAGAAATAATAATTTGTTGCCTTGGAAAGAGAGTTGTATTGAGGAGTCTATAAGTGAATGATAGAAGTATGGATTGTTTTTAGAGATTGTAATCAGGTTTATGTTTTCTGATTTATATTTGTGTCTGATGGAATTATTGAATGATGGTTTGGTGATTTGGCTTGTTGGTAGCCTCATGAAGGTTAAAATAAAATGATGGATTTTTGAAGGAAAGTTAAGTGAATTGATGAAAAGATTAGTGAATCAAAGTTGCTTGTTTAATTTGATCTTCTCCAAATTGTGTTTGGGTCAGAGGAACCCCTAATGAATAGTTGTTGTTGGTAGATTCTCTTGCATCAATTGTTATCAGAGACGGTTGATTCTGATAAGTGGTTAAGTTGTTGCCGATAGTTGGTTTGTTGATAGTTTTTTGAGATGTTGGTTGGTTGCGGGTGCTTGATCTATCTAGCTATAGAGAGGAAGGTTTCTAAGAAGTTGTGAGTTTGTGCAAATTAAGCGAGAACCTGGTTGTTGGTTTCCAAAAGACTAGGGAGAGAAAAGTGGAGACACCTAGGTAAGGCAAAGAAGTTTGCTAAGTTGTTGAGTTATATTGTGATGCAGTAAGAACCAGATCGATAGTTTTCTGTGAAGCACTTGAGTTTGTAGCCATGACGAGAGTACTCCACTGATGGGAGTAGATGAGAAGTTGAGAAGATGAAAGGTGATTGGTCAAAGAAGGTCAAGGATGGATTGTGAGAGAAAGAGGAAAGTTTGCAAGGACGGTCATGTGTCCTTGGTTGAGGATAAGTTAGTGGAAATATGAGTGGTAAAAGGGAAATCCTATGTCCTTTTGAAGAATGATTGTGAACCTGATAAACATAGATGAAGATCGATGGAAATAAAAATAAAGTGAAGGGGTGAAGAAAAAGTTGAAGACAAAGATTGGAACCAAGATAGAGAAAGATCCAAAAGTAGTCCAAGGAAAACTTGAATTTGTTTTGTAGGTACAAATAAAATTGATATGTTTCCAAGGGACTTGGAAAATTTTGTTGGTTGGTTGTATGGTGCAGGAGCACCTTGTTAACTGAATGCCTTCAAAAGGAAAATTTGAAAAAAATGAGTTTGTAAATGTAAAAGCATGTAAATAATTGTAAAAGGTCATGAAGTGGTCATAAATAATGTATTTGAATAGGTCACTAGGTGGGAAAAAAATGGAAAAAGCAAGAATTTGAAAAATGTAAAAGTTGCCAACTTGTAAAATGCAACAAAAAGCAAAAAAATTAGGAAGGCCAAGAGTCATGAGGGAAAAAGAATGGTTTTGATCCATTGGAAACTAAAAAGGCAGTTGTATAACTATTGTAATCATCTTTATAAAGCATGTAAAGGTGAAGGAGAGGCCGAACTTTGTAATTTTTGAAAGATCATTCTGAATAAAAGGAGCCATGTTCTGTCAAAACAATGTTTGCTTTGTTAATTTCAAGCCTTTGTACGGCCTGTTAAACACCATAAACCATAGAATTTTATTTTTTGTGGTAACTTGGTGGTTTAGCATTCCATTTAAACTTATTTTAGAGGAATCTCATTGAGTTTTTGTTCTATTTAAGTCTTTTTATAGAAAATAGTTAGAAACCCTTCATTTAGGGGTTTGAGAGTCTAAGGAGGTTTATAGCCACCATTCCACCAATGGAGGCTTAGTGCATTGGTGGAATGGGATAATAAATAGTGTGAGTTATTTTGTGTGTGCTGGCAGGACAAGGAAAATCATATTTGCAAAGTTTAGTTGCTGCTCCAATAGCAATTTCTCGGTTTTTTTAAGGAAAATGTTGGCTCCAAGTTAGAAATTGATGTAAATGCTTACTTGAAGGTTGGGAGTTGTTTTTTATGGCTTGTGTAGACTAATTCCAATATTTTTGAAGCATTTGCAGGGTTGCAAGAAGTTGGGAAAGGTTACTTTCTATAAACCCTTATCCTCTTTGCATTATTAAAGCCTATAATCAAGGTTTTTACACTTTGATGCAAAAATGAGTATTTTAGTGCCCAAATGATTCTTTGGTTTTGAGACCTATTAAAATATTTTTTTAGGTTATATGTTGATTTGGTGATGATTAAAGACTATTTCCTTTGAGAAAATGGCCTAATCGGTATGTTTTACCAATGAACAACCTATTGGTTTGCATGTATCTTCCAAAATAAGTACTAATGCTTTTGAAGTATGTTGTAATAGAATGAAATGGGTTTCTAATGGAATGTTTGGTTTAAGTATTTTCAATAATGGATGCTCAATATACCCACTTTTGTCAGATTAAGGCATGGCTACTATGGTTTGTTGCTTGAATATGGGAAAACAGAGTTTTTAGTGTAGTCTGAGATATAAACCATGGACATTGTTTTGAATCTGTCTAAAAGGAGTTGGTAAATATTTCTAAATATCCTAGTAAACATTTGGAAGGATAATTTGTTTTTGATGGTTGAGCAATATGCTTACAATGTGTAAAAATGGTGTTTGTTTGCAATGAAAATGGAACTCTGCTAAAACAGTGAAAAGATTGAATGTTTGTGATTGAATCTATCTTAGTAATGTTGTAAAGGATGCCCCAATGCTTGAACAATGGTTAGATGGCAAGCTTGTTGTCTTACTAATCTGAATTTGGTGAAATCATGGGTTTTGGTGCATGAAAGTGAAGTTTTGGAAAAACAGAGTATGGGTGCAGTATGTTTGTTTATTTCTGACAAAAACATGATGATTAAGATGTCTTGGTAAAGTAGTGACAGTCAGAAAGTAAGAAATAATAATTTGTTGCCTTGGAAAGAGAGTTGTATTGAGGAGTCTATAAGTGAATGATGGAAGTACATGGATTGTTTTTAGATATTGTAATCAGGTTTATGTTTTTTTATTTATATTTGAGTCTTATGGAAGTCTTGAATGATGGTTTGGTAATTTGGATTTTTGGTAGCCTCATGAAGGTTAAAATAAAATGGTGGATTTTTGAAGGAAAGTTAAGTGAATTGGTGAAAAGATTAGTGAATCAAAGTTGCTTGTTTAATTTGATCTTCTCCAAATTGTGTTTGGGTTAGAGGAACCCCTGATGAATAGTTTTTTTTGGTAGATTCTCTTGCATCACATCATTCAAAGTATTATTTTCCATGATTCATTCTCTTTATTTCATTTTTAATGCCTTCATTTCATTGTTTCATCATTTGGTTGGATTACCTACACAGGGTTTGACCAAGGAAAACCTCCATTCACTAACAATCAACAAGTTTTCATCTTTTTGAATGTGTGATTATAGATCTAGGTGTCTTGGGGCTTGAAGGATCATTGAAGACCAGGTTACAAGCTTGGAGAAAGTTGTTGGAATTGTCTCCTCATTTGCAAGGATGTAATCTTCACTAAAAGGTCATCTACAACCCCGAAATCAATGTTTCAAATCTGGTAACCTAGAGAAGTAGATTGAGTAGATTGAGAAGAACAGATTCAAACTTTGAATTCTCAAAAAAGCATAATGGTATTGATTCGCCACAAGTTGCGAATGATTCCTGCTGTAGGTGTTTTCCAAATATTTTTGCAGATTCAAATACCCTTTTTCCCAAAACCTACTCCTATGCAAAAATCCAAAACTGGGATTGATTCGCCCAGAATGGAAAATGAGTCCCACTAGGCCAAAAAGTTAGAATTTCTAGTATTTCAGGATTCCTTCTAGTCATTTTCAAGTTTTCAGGTGCACAAATTTCATTTCACAGCTTGCTATTCTATTTTATATGTATTTTTTAAATTCATTTAGTTCAAGTTTGCATCTTATTAGGGTTTTTTATTTCATCTTGCATGTCATTACTTGGAGGTGAACCCCTCATTAGATCTTAATTAGACCCTAGGAAAGTCCCTTAGTAGATCTCTTTCTCCCATTATCATCATTTGATTGAGATCTCCAGGGCATCCTTGAATGTTAGTTGGAAAAAAGTGGTGTTTTATGTCCAAAACCATAAATCATCCATTTTCCCACTAATTAATATGTATATATATATAAATGTATATATACATATACACATACATATATACATATATGTATACATGTATATATATACACATATATACATATATACATACATACATGCATACACATACATACATACATACATACATATGTATACACGTATGTATGTATATGTATATGTATATATATACACTTAAATACACATAACACACACACATCTAAGAGTGTATATGAATATAAAATAATTTTACTATGAATAACATTAATACATATAGAATATTATTATTTTATTTAAAAATAATAAATGAATTAATTTCTATTTTTATTTTATTTTAAATACTAAAATAATAAAAAAAATTCTTTAATAAAATACAAAGATATCCCATTTGAAAAATAGAGTGGTTATGTGGCCTCTTAAAGTGCTTTCCCTCTCATAGAGGGGCATGCCCCCTTGTGAGGGTATTGTCCCACATTGAGTGCCCCTATAGATTTACAATATGTATAAAAAGAAATCCTACAAGTAGTACACAACCCTACTATGATAAAAGGATAATGAAAAAAAAGGGATTTAATATACCTTGTTAAACTTATATTTTAAAACAAATACATACATATTTCCTAGTTAGCTCCTCCCATTATTTAAATGTATATGTTTTGTGAAATTGTTTTTTATATTGTATAACACCTCTTGATTTAAATTAGTGTATGAAATTTGATCCAACAAAGAAAATACTAGTTCTCTTTGTCAAATGATTTCAATGTACACTACATTAAGATCAACTACACCTTTGCAAGAAAAAGCCTAATTTGTTGTTAGTTTGACAAAAAGAGAAAATAAATCTAGTTGAACCTAACATGTTTTAAATTTGAGAATTTATTAAATTTTATAGTTCATGTTAAAACATAATGAAAACTAGAACAAAATGATTTATAGTTTTACAATTTACAAATTTATTGAAAAAAAAAAAATACAAAACTATAAATACATGATAGAGAGAAATCTAGGAACCAAAACTAGAAGCCTTTGTGAAGGATACCAACATGTTGTATACATGTCTATGTGTTGTGCTATAATTTATATGGAAGGAACAACCAAGATTAACCTCTATCTTCAAGAAATGTGCATAATTTATGTAAGAAATGAAACATGGACAAATAGGTAGATCACCAAATAAAAATTGAAATTGAAATAATAATGATCCCTATCTTTGTCTTCCAACAACCACATCAACCAAATGATAAAAAATATAAAATCATCTATGATCCTATCTTATGTGAATTTAAGAAATAAGAGAAAAACATGTTATGAATGATAGAACTAGGGTCTACATATTATAAGAAAACTAGCTTGTGTAAAATAGATTGAAGGAAAGATGGAACCTGACAATTTTCTAAAACATAAATAGATTCTACACCAAGAAAATGATATCAAAAGAGAGAGGAAGAGAAAACTATCACATTACTAGAAGAGATGGAAACCACATAGCCTCAAATCAAGATGCAATACAAGACCTTTCTAGATGTAGACACTTAAAATTGACCTGAATGGTATTACACACTTGAATTTGATCACTAACATCATTTTGTCCTGAATTTCATCCTCTTTTTGCTTGTTTAATTAAATGAGCCCAGCTATTTAATTAAATGCATCATTTTTGTCTATTAATCTAAATAATCTAATTAGATTAATTCCTACCCTTTCACCTTCATCTCTCATCCTATTTAAATTGAATAAATTAAATTATTTAATTTAAACCCTAAGTCCTCAAGTATTTAATTAAATAACCCTAAACTATTTAATTAAATACAATATTTGCATTCCCTTTTCATTAAATAAATCAACAATTTAATGAATATCCTCACATTCCTCATCTTGCACATTGAAATTTAGTTTTAATTACTAAATTGCTAATTTCCCCTCCCATCCACTTGCATAGAGAGTATTCCAAAGGAATATTCTCCTATTTTGCTCCAAAAATGGAATGATTATTTCAAGCAAACTTTGTAACAAACTTTTAAATTTTTTATGAAGTGTGTTTTTTTGCATCATTGTGAGCCCTTGATGCTTTTCTTGATCCATGTGACCTTTGATTCTCATCCATTGATGAGAATCCTTGATCCATGTTTCACCCTTCATCCAATATTGACCATTGATGGATCAAATCGATCTCAACCCTTGATTCTTCATTTGCTATCCTATAAATACTTCACCATTTGGAGAGAAATGGATCCATCTTTTGATAGAAAAGTTATGCTATTGAAATTCATACTCACTTGCATCCATATTTAGCATTTATTAGCATTTTAGATTAATCTTCATCCATATTAGCTTAAGCATCCATTCATGGATTCCATTTTAGCTTAGTTTGCATCCATTTTAGTATAAGTTTGTATCCATGTCTTGCATATTTAAACTTTGTTTACATTTAGCATAGATTGCATCCTCTTTTTCAAGCATTTTATCATTTAGCACTCATCTTCATCATGTTTAACTAATTTTATACCATGTTTCATTCATATCTCATCAATTTTCATCAATAAAATTGATTCGAACAACTCATATTATCCAAGGGATTGGGAAAGGGTCACCATTCCATGTCAATACGACACCACTCCCCCAATGGGATAAGATTTGAGGTCTTAGAATAGGTTTTCATTATGCTTGAATTGTGTTGATTTCATGTTAGTTTAATGGTTATTTAGTTTCTTGATGATTTCAAATATCTCATTGGGATCATTGCTTAGGGAATTAAATAGGCTTTAAATTCATTTGGATCTATCGTATTTAGTTCACACTATGACTTTGGTCACACTAGATATATTGGTCCAAATCCTCATGAAGATGTTCAAATTTTGTAGTAACTATTCAAATATACTTGACTTGGAAATCAAAGAATGTTGCTATACAATGAATCTTACAATAACCTACTAAAGTGATTCATAATATATTCAATGAGTTTCCAATACACAAATATTAGAGCATAAAGAACACTAGAAGAGGTTCCTTCTATTCAAAAAATAACTTAGAGGTAAAATAAGGATAGTCAAAGTTCTAAAGAATATTTCAAGTGCATGACAAAGATATTAGAAAAAATTGAACATGCAAAGCAAGTGGAAAAAACATTAAAAATTAGTCACTTGATTATTTCCAATTTGGGGATAGTAGTGTGTCATATAAAATTTTGAATGTCCTACTTATGCCTAGGAAAATTTAGTTCCTCTTCAAACACCTTAAATATCAAGGAGAAGAAACAAATTACATAGAATTATAAAAAAATAAAAATAAGAGATAGAACATAAACATGGGATCAACACCACGGGTGGGACAAGGCTAGGAAAAATGTTGAAATGGGCCTACAAATATGATAAGGGGATGGACACTAAAATGAGTGCACAAATTAGCCTAAAATTAAAAGGGTATGTGTTTTTCATTATATTTTTTCCCACTTTAGTGGGCTTATGACATTAAGTGATATGCTAAAATAAAGTATAGAAATAAAAAATTAGAAAGTAAATAGAATCACAAAACCTGAAAAGGATATTTTAGAGGATGTAGAGGGTTCTTGAAGTGTGGGATTCATGCCCTTAGGAGGAAAACCTACAAAACCACAATAATAGGCCATAAAAACTTGTACAAGAGAAAATGTCAGAATAAGATATAAAATATATAAGGTATAGGTCTGATTAGATAACATATAATCTAATGCTCATAAAACATATAAAAAAAAATACATATGCTAGCTATAATAACTACCATGAATAAATTTGGAAAATAAAATTTGGATTTGATTATTTTAGTCAAATCTTGCAAAAACCCAAAATTTTCTTTACAATTTCTATATTAGTATTAATAACCCAAATTAATAAATGAATTCGATAAGTGAAATATATTTTTATAGAAAAATTTTGAGCTATAAAGCTAAAATAAATCAAAATAAGTCACAAAAATAATAGATACAACAACTACCATGACAATAATAACTAACTAAAACTACAAATTCCCTTTTAAATAGTAAAACTCTCACAATATATATCTTTCAACTTATATGTGAGACCTTAGGAGAGGAAATGTGGTCACTTTGTGCTATAAGGGTTGTCTATGCCATCAACATCATTATCATTAATTATCTCATGTAGATATCACCCCCTTTGGGTTGTGAGGAGGTACTTGAAGGCATGATGAAATCCTTCTCTTCTTGATTGCTATTATTTTGAGCATTAAAGTCATCATTTTTAATTTGAGTGTGTAAGATGAAGAAGAGCCCTTTGAAATATGTTGAAATGGTATCCTAGAGATGGTGTGAGAATAATCAATGTATGAAACTTCAATTTCCACATTAATTACATAACAAGAGACTTTATCATTTTTATCAATGGAAGTGTGTGTTAATCTATGACTTTGGAATAAATAATGATTTCTAGTTGAGAGAATCATATTAGGTAGTTGTAGGGGAAAATCAAGTCAGTAATGGTGTTTTGGGTCATGTAGGAAGGTAGGTTGGAATAAATAGTAACAAAATGTAGGATTTTTGGTGATAAGGTTATTTGTTTTCATAATAACTCTTACCACTTGTTTGATATTGGGGATTTGGAGTAGGGCATACTTGGTACCTAAATAAGAAAATATTTTTTCTAACAATCCCAATCAAATAACATACTACAAGTATCAAGGATAAGAGTTTAGGGGTACATGGAAGAGGAACTTAGGTAAGGGGAAGGCAAAAGCTCCAACTCTAATAGCTTAGTGTAAAGATTATAAACTTAGGATTTGGAAAAAAGACATGTTGATAAGAAAAAGTATGATACACTTGTTAGCACAAAGGATTGCACCCTAAAAACTAAGTGTGAAACTCAGCAATCCTGTGCAACATGGGATCAAACTCAGGTTGTGGGTGACCTATTGTGAGAGTGAACCTCCATATAATGGGTTGGTTCCCCTTTGGATAAAATAGAAAACTTATTATATTTGTTTGGGAAAAGAGTAAGAAGGATAACTGATTGAATGTAAAAAACTACTTCTAAGAGGTGATGCACTAAAATGATATAACATGCAAACGGATTCACAACTATTTTTTTAGAAAGATCTGTTCACACAGCTCAGAAAAGGGAAATTTGATCACAATAATGTTTCTAAAGAAGGCTTAATAATCCATCTTTTTGGAAGGAAAAATATGTTTCACAACTTTGAAGACAGAAAAAACACAAGCACAACCTAAGACCTATGATAAAGAATTTCTTTTGTGCATGTACAGTAATGAATGAGACAAAACTAGAGGTTTTGGTGATTAAAACACGTTAAATTCATCAAAATAATTCATAAAGACACTCACATTAATCTGAGAAGGTAAAATTGATAAATTTTGAGAGAAATTAGCAAGAAAATACTGCATAAATGACAATAAAAAGTAATATGTAACTTGTTGAATGTATAAATCTATAAAATGAGTTACAAAACTTCTCAATCTTTGCAGTGTGCAAGAGAAAAGATAAGAAAGAACTCCAGAAAAAAAGACTAATCTTTTTCCTTTATACAAAATGAGTCTCAAAGTGCCAAGTGGTGGCACTTGCAGCTAACTGCACCTAAAAATATCTCCTCCAATATGATCCACGAACAAAACTGAAAATCCACAAAAAGAGGGCCCACAACTACTCCAAAATGAGCTAAAATAGCTCAAAACTCCCTCTCTCAACTAGTCTAATCAAAGAGGACTCCAAAAACACTCCAGTTGACTGAAAATCAGGGCTAAAGACCTTAGTTTGACACCCCTTTTGATTTTGCATGACTTTGGGACAGGAGTAAACAATCTAAACAAATATTAAAGTACAAATTACTTTAATATGTATTGTACAACTACCTTCATTTTTGCATTGATATGACATATATTGTAATTTATAAAATATTTGTTTACATTTTAATTTGAGTTTTAGTTTCATGCAAAACTGAAAGGGAGGAAGAAACTTGACCTTTAATTGACTTTTATTTTGCTTAAAAAATATTGCAAAATATACATAGGCACTTAAAACATGACAAGGGGATTAATTTTATGCAAAATTGTTTAAATCAAAGGAAAATATTCCCATCTTTTGGTAAGCCAAAATAGGTCTTTCTAGAAACCCTAAAGCAAATCATGGCTCAAATGCATTTCATTTTGCAATTTTTATTTCTTCTGCTCTGATGAGGTTTCCACTTATGGTTTTAACTGGAGCTTTTATAGAGTTTTCTCTATGAGATCTATGCAAAAACCTTCTGGAACAATGCATGGGTAAGCTCTTTTTTTGTGAATGATTTTATTTTTCTCCTTTTCAGTGAAAGAACATCTTCATACTTGCTTCCTTCTACAGAAAAAGATGAGATGCTTTATCTTGTGTTTTTTCACTTCATGAAATGAAAGTAACTTACAAGTTTTTACAATATGTCCCTCATGTTGAGACTCCTTAAGAAATAATGAAAGGTTTACCATTCATGGCTTCACATCTTTCATTATTTTGTTTATTTCATTTATGCAAGTCTCTGGATTTTTTTAAAACATTGCAGGTCATGGTTTCATTTATATTCTTTGAGAGAAATGAAGGAAAAATATTCCTTCTATATTCTCTTAAAAAAAAAGTAGAGGGTTTTTCTTTATTGCAGGTTGTGGCTTCATTATTTGAAATGAAGAGAAAACCCTTCATTCTTTGCACTTGGTCCCTTGTAAATCTCATTATCTTACTATGAGTTTCATATGAAAATGTATTCAAGGCTTCTTTTTACAAGCTTCTAGGTTCTTCACTTATGTTGTGGTTAAGGGTCTCATTCTGGAACCCTAGGTTTTTCTCAGTATTTTCACTGTATTTCACAAATACTTGAGGGTTAAGTTTGGAAACCCTAGCTCTGTTACTTGGGATTTCACTTATTTGCAAAATACTCAAGGGTTTTGATAGTGAAACCCTAGCTTGATATCTTCATTGTTTCTCAGAAAGAAAGAAAAAAAAAACTCCTACTCATAGCCTTGAGATTTGTAAAATTTGGGTTTGTATTTTCAAACCCCTCCTTGAAACTATTGTATGCTCTGGGTGCTTTTGTCTCTTGATAAAATAGTCCATGCTTTTAATGATCTTCACTTGACATTGTGATGTTTCTATCTTTTGTTTAGGTTGTTCCAAGGCATTTAAAAGCCTCTATAATATTGCTTGTTGCTAGACAATGATGCTCCTTATGCATAAAAATCCTTTGCATTGTAAACATGTCTGTATTGTACTTGAAATGATGAGAAATATCTTGTGATTATTGTGGTGAATACACACATCTTATCCCTCTCAAACACCGAGAGGGCAACATGTTGGGCTCAACCCTTGTGGGAGCCCATTTTCTCCACATGCTATGATATTGAACAAAGTGATCTGGAGCAATGAAAAATTGTACCTATACTTGCACAGTGAAAAAAAAAGTTAGCAAAACAATGAAGCCAAAAGCTTCCTATAATGCTTTGAATTTTCTGCTCTTGGATCTTTTTTGAAATCTGCATATCTGATTTAATGCTTCATGAGAATAGGTTATATATCTGTTGATATTGCATATGAGGAGAATTTGCATCTTGAGCTCTAACCAACTGTTTCATCTCTTGCAAGTAACTTTTGAAGAAACTAATGAGGGGAGTTGGGGCTAAAGATACATCTGACCAACATTGGGATTTGTCATTTAGGCAATGACGAATCCATCTTCTTTTCATATGTTCTTATATTTCTTTAGATGTATACTTTATTTTATATGTTGCATTTGATCAATCATTCCCACAGCTTGTGTGGGACACTATACTTTTGTGAAATGAATAAAAGAAATCAATTTTATGAAAATTTGTGTAATCTTCTCTCTTGTAAAAACATTTGCATAATAAAACTGAGACTCATTTGATAACATTTATTTTGTGTAATGATGAAAACTTTAGCAAAAATTTATGTGTACCTTTCCTCTTTTCATCATCATTCTTGTCCTAGCTCTACCTGATTGAGCTAAAAGAAAAATTAGGTAACAACACTAATGATCTTTGCTATATGCTTTCTTGCTAAGCATCTCAAACCAATAGCTTGAACTTATCCATTGGGCATAGTCATCTCTTGTCCTTTTCACTCAGAAAAACCTATGTAACTCAGCTATTAGGAACTATGCAACAACAAAACTAAAACTGAAAATAACTACCATGGCTCAGTTTAGGATAGGACCAACAAACTGTGCATCAACACTTATTAGAAAACAAAAACTGAACTAAAAAAGAATGTGCAATGAGCACTTATTAACTGAAAACTTCTACTTAAATATGTACAACAAAAACTTTTGATTTTTAATAACATTGTTTGAGGTGAATCCCATTCACTGGGATAGGTAACACCTCTCCATTCATCTTTGAAAGTTGGAAAGCATTATGTTGTTAGCATTTCATAATCACATAAGGGCCATCCCACATGGCATCAAACATGGTATGCTTACCAAGTTTACTTTTAAGTTCATCCCATTTGAAAACAAGATCACCCTCCTTGAATGATCTTAGAACTACTTTCCTTTCAAAGGTCCTTTTCATTTGGGCCTGATGAATTTCTAGATTTCTCAATGCCTCTTTTCTTGTCTCCTCTAGTTCCATGAGTTATGCAAGATTGATTTCCATAGGTTCTTCCTCTAACATCTTCAGTTCTTTAATTAGACTTAATGTAGGAAATTCAACTAAAATAGGAACCTTAGCCTCTTTACCATAAGTAAGGAAAAAAGGAGAGTTACTTGTAGCTCTCTTTGGAGTAATCCTATCAGCCCACAAGGCTAGCTTAAGCTTATCATGCCAAGTCCTTTGATTATCCTCAATTGTTTTCTTGATAATCTTGATCAAGTTCTTGTTAGTAGACTCAGCATGTCCATTACCTTGAGGGTAATAATTGGATGAGGTATTCAAATATATATGTTATTCTTAACTAACCAATCAGATACCTTTAAGCCTAAAAATGCCAATGCATTATCAGAAATAATGGAATCAGGAGTACCAAACCTTGCAACTAGGTCCTAATAGAAGTTGAGAACAAAATTTTCATTGGCCTCCTTCAATGCTACAACTTCTGAGCACTTAGTAAAATAATTTGTTGTTGTTAATATCTATTTGTGACTTGCACTTGAAGGTGCGTTAATTGGGCCAATAAAATCAAGACCCCACTTGCAAAAGGGTTGTTCAACCTGAATTGGATGCAAAGGAAAGGCATCAAGCCTTTGTTTTCCTGTAAATAAAGAACATTTGCTACATTTCTAAACCCAATCATGAGAATCTTTAAACAAGTCAGGCCAATAATAACTGGCTCTCATAATTTTAAGAGTTTTTCTAGTTGCAAAATGACCTCCAGAAGGTCCATCATGAAAATCTTCTAGGATTCTATCAATATGATCTGGTTCAACACATCTTAGTAAAACTCCATGAAATTCTTATCTATATAAAACTCCATCTATGATATCATAAGGAATGGCTTGAAGTCTAAAATACCTTTTTTTTTCTTTTTCTAAGCCTTATGTGGACAGTCACCAGTGTTAAGATAATGCACCATATCTTGTACCCAATTGAAGGAAGGAGTGGGAACAACAACTTGTTCCTCATTGTTGAGTATTAGGACAACTTGTTCATTAGTTTCTTTGTTGTTTTGTGCATCTTCAACAAGATATTCACATAATCCTTTGCCTCTAACAAGATTTGTAACCTTAATTTGAACACCATATTCCATTACCTTTGTAATCCAACCAGCGCTTTTCTCATTAATATATTTTCTCAACAAGAAATCCTTCATTGTAGGATGAGCACCCAACAACTGAATCTTACTGTTAGAAAGCATATGTCTAAATTTTTTGAGACTTCTAACTACTGCAAGTACGTGCTTCTCAACAAAAGAATATTTGATTTCATAATCCTGAAGTACTTGACTGAAAAAAGCTATGGGCTACTCCAAACCTTGTTCATTATATTGACATAACATAGTTGAAATAGTATCCACACTCCCAAAAGCATAAAGAATAAAATCTTTGTAAATGTTAGGATTAATTAGAGTTGGAGCAACAACTATGGAATTCTTGATTTCATCAAAACTTGCCTTCCCTTCTTTGGTCCAACTGAAAGCAACATTCTTTCTCAGCATAGAAGTTAGTGGTTGAAAAAGATAGGCAATATTTGGAATGAATCTTCTTACAAAGTTTATTCTTCCAAGAAAGCTTTGTAAGCCTTTCTTGTGAGAAGGTAATGGTAAAGCAAGAATAGCACTAATTCTTTCAGGATCTATAGAAATCCCATTCTTGCAAATAATATTTCCAAGAAGCTTACCTTCATGAACAACAAAGATAGATTTCTTGGGGTTCAATGAAACTCCATATTCTCTGCACCTTTTAAAGATTTGTTTCTGTGTACCTTGGAATTTTACCCTATTTTAATGTGCAAAATATCTTAAAATGCAAATGATAAACACTAAGAACACTTCAATGATTAGCCTAAAGAGTGATAAAACAAGGAAAATAGATGAAATAAAATGCAAATCGATTATAACTTCCTTGTTGTTGAAGACTCCTTGGTTGGCCCTTGATTTAGATGAATTTGTATGTTCCTTAGATGGCTTTTGATGTTACTAGATGCAATATTGATAATGCAAAATGATTAAATGGATGGCTAAATGATAGCAAATGCTTGAGAATGCAAATTGGCAGCATAAGGTTGCTAAAAAATGAAAGTGTTGAAAATGCCCTTGAGGAGGGGTATTTATAGAAGAATTTGAATTCTCTAGAGAATTCAATGGTTGAGATTCATTCAACAAGGTTAAGATGAAGGGCTATGGTGGGTTGAGAACTCACAAGCCCTCTCATGATGGTGAAGTGGCTAAGAGGAGATGAGGTGTAAGTGAGGTGGCCAAATGGTACATGAGGTGGAGGAAGGACAAGTACTTTCCAAGTACCTTGGGGAGTGAGAAGATTTCCTCAAAAATGAATTTCTTGTCCCCAAGTGAGAGTGAAAGGGACATTTGAAGAATTTTGAAATTCCTCAAAAATCTCCATGGGAAAAGGAGAGGTGGTTGGAGAAATAAATGTGAATTAACTTAGGAGAGTCTAAAGGATACAAGGCGAGCTCCAAAAAGGTGGGACTTGGTCACATGTGGATGATGTGACAAGTCCAAGGTTATAGAACCCTTGGAAGATAGAATGTGA
The DNA here is from genome assembly GCA_007258455.2 of Sequoia sempervirens. Lineage (NCBI taxonomy): Eukaryota > Viridiplantae > Streptophyta > Pinopsida > Cupressales > Cupressaceae > Sequoia > Sequoia sempervirens. The sequence goes on from VDFB02000017.1 coordinate 170,470,732, forward strand.
ATTAAAAATTCACATAGGGAAGAGGAGAATCTAGGATAAATAAATGTGAATTAAAAATTCACATGGGAAAGAGGGTCAATGCTAAAAAGAGATAAATGCAAAGGTTGACTAAAAAGGTGGTGCTAAATATGGCTAATGACCTTGGTTAAGGTTGTGCAAATATTTGATTAGAATAATTAATGGAAGATTAGAGGCAAGTGGTAAATGTAGGAGGATGTGACATTAATCTTTGATTAAGAGGATGCACGTCATAATCATGAATTAATTAAATTAATTCAGATTAGAGCAAGATCATGGAGGATGTGACAAGGAGAGAGAGAATGAAGAATTTTAAATTGATTTTAAATCAAAAGGGTCAAAAATGACTAAATTAAATAAATTGGTGTATTTATTTAATTTAGAGAGGAAGAAGGTGAAAGATAAGGCATTTAGTTATTAAATTAAATACTTTACAGATATGAGACAAAAGGTGTAATATTAATTTAATAAATTAATATTTAATATGATAGATGAAAAGGGAGTAAATTTAATCATATGGGAGTGATTAAATTTAGACGTCTACATTTTGCCCCTCTTTGAAATATTGTTAGAATAACAGTGTTTTGAAGAAAAATAAAATGCAAATGAGGGAGGAAATGATAGATGGTGATGCCCCTAGCATGGAAAAGGTTGATGATGCCCCAATGACTATGCCGGAGGAATGGAGGAATGGTAAGAGGGTATGCCCCCTCGAGAGGGCGGTTGGAGGAGGAAAAAGGGGTCCCCGGATGACATATCGATAGGAAGAAAAGAAAGACACCATTGGATAGAGCTCAAAAAACCAAGCAATTTTGGTTTTTGAACGGATGTGATCCGATGCACGGTTTGCAAATGGCAGCCTCGGGAAGTTAGGAATTAGTTAGAGGAAGAAAAAGATAAATAAAAGGTAAAAAATACCTTTTGAGAAGAAGAGGGTTAAAAAGGTAATTTCAAAAATTACCTTAGTCATTTTTACTATAGTAGTTGAGAGGAGAAGAGTAGAGAAGAGAAAGCGACTAAGGAGGGACGATGCCGACAGACAATGATATGAAGATTGTGCACCGGGTGGATGAGGTGCGCGTATTATACAGCGAGCACGAGGTCCCACAACATGTGAGTGGTAACAAAAACCATATATTGAATTTATGCATTTTTAACATGTTTTTTGATAGATTTTGAAAATTTGAAAACGTGAGTTTTGTTTGTTAGTAGAATTAAGAAAATGGGTTGGGGTTAGATTTTAGAAAGAAAGGCCAAAAATGTTAAAAAAAAGGGGGGAAGAAGAACTGGGGTAGGGCGTAGCCGTTCCGCTCTAGGGCGCCGCTGCCTCGGCCTAAGGCATTGCTGCCACGGCCAAGGGCGAAGCCACCCGTGCCCAGGGTGGAGCCGCCTCGGCCGCAAGCAGAGCAGCCCACGCCTAGGGCAGAGTAGCCTCGGCCATCAGTGAAGCCACCCATGCCTCAGACGGATCTGCCCGGGGGTGGAGTTGCCCCCGCAGGCGGCGGAGCCGCCCCGACAGCGGGCAGAGCTGCCCCGCTGGTGGGTGGAGCCACCAGGGGCGGAGCCGCCCGGCTAGCGGGTAGAGCCGCCCTGCCCGGCTAGCGGGCGGAGCCACCCCACCCAGGGGCGGAGCTGCCCCGCCAGAGGGCGGACCTGCCTAAGGCGGAACCACTCAGCCGGAGGGCAGAGCCGCCTCGGCGGGGGGTAGGGAAAAAAGAAGAAGAGGGGAAAAGAAAGGGAAAAGATAGGTAAAAAAGGATGAAGAAAGAAAAGAAAGATGAGAAGCAAAAATAAATGAAATAATTAGAATATTTTCATGTGTGCAGAGTTCTGAGTGGATACAGACACATGAGCGATGATCAGAGGTGATGGAAATGACGATAGTAGCGATGAACATGGAGGATCAGGCAGCCTTGGATCATGCAGGTTTAGGATGCTTTATTCAGTTTCTAGTAGTCAGAGTGCATCAGGTGATGCTGACAGCATTGATAAAGAGATGGAGCTTAGAGACATCTACGTTTCATCTCCCTAAAGGAGATATGACCGTGACTTTGGAGGATGTGTGGCACATCTTGAGGCTGCCGATAGCCAGACGATTAGTCAGTGAGGTGGTGTCGACAGGGGTGGAGTTATAGGAGACCATTAGAGTATTGTTTGGACGCGAGGAGCTGCCCCTGTCAAAGGGACAGTTGGATTTGGACCGATGGTTGTCAGTGGGGGTGCCAACCTTACTGTTGTTCCTATGCGATCTGATTAGTGGGATATTGGTGTCAGATCGGAGCAGACGTACATGTAGCTTTCAGTATATGGAGGTGATTCGACACATTGTCGAGTGGTGAGGGGGGCCGTTTTCATGGGGGTCATGTGTATTGACTCATCTATACAGAGATATGCATGGGATATGCTACCGGAGGATGTCGAGCTTGACACATATGATGCTACTACAGATTTGGGCTTGGTAGCATATTGCAGTGACAAGGTCGATAGTGGTGAGGGCGGGAATAGTGGATGATCTCGAGCCCGTGGTGTGAAAGTATGGGGAGGCAAGAGGTTGGGTTCTGCACTATGAGATGCAGGGAGATACGGAGGGGTGGAGGAGAGCTTTTGATGATCTACATCCGAAGGATATAGAGTGGCGGCCATATAGGTTGTGCCAGTTCAGGGGATGGACTGATACGAGGAGACAGGAGGGGTACTTTCTAAGCAGGTGTTTTATTATTGGGACTTTGCCGCGCATAGTAGAGTCGCATCGACAAGACAGAGTGTTGAGGCAGTTTGGAGTGATACAGGATATTCTGACAGTGCCTATCATGTTCTGGCGGTACAGTAGAGAGATACCATCAGGAGGCCCCGTGGCACCAGGTACAGTTAGGGCGTCATGGATGGCAGCAAGACATGTGCCTTATCCAGGGAGAGTTGGAGGAGAGCAGGTGTCGGTTGTGACCGAGCGACACTAGGGGTGGTTCCAAAATAGGTTATGGGATAGGATTACTCCTGTTCAGCCTATTTTTAGGGCAGTGAGTTTTGAAACAGAAGATGAGTAAAGACTACGAAGAGAGAGGAGAGAGGGGGTGCGGCAGCAACGAGAGGCTATGGCAGTGGTAGATCAGGGGGGACAGGAGGAGCCTAAGGAGACAGAGCAGGCAGGTAGACCAGGGAGGAGGAGGAGACATCAGACGCGAGGTCAGAGAGATGGTCAGCAGTGGGGGAGAGCCCAGGGGGTGCAGAGGGTGAAGGAGGTGAGGGATGTGGATGATGGGGAGGATGAGGAGGATGTGGAGGATGTGGAGGTGATAGGTGCGAGGGAGGCACCAGAGGAGGTGAGGAGATAGTTTGTGGTAGGATGACATGGTCAGCTATGGTGATTGTGGGTTTGACCTACTACAGAGAATCACGAGGCTCGACAAGAGCAGGAGGACAAAGAGGATGAGGATGTTACAATAGTGCTAGAGGAGGAGAGGAGGTCGACACGATGTCGGTTCATGGTGGAGAGATAGGGACACGCGAGATGATTCTGGGTTCACCCTATTATGGAGGACTATGAGGGGCGACAGGAGCTAGAGAGCGGGGAGGATGATTCTATGGATGTAGACAGGGATGTGGTAGAGGGGGATGTTATGGAGGCAGAGTCATTAGCATTGGTTCCTTATGTGGTACCGGAGGATCCCACTATACAAGCGAGAGGAGCAGAGGTGAGATTATAGATTGCAGAGCAGAGAGTGAGGTCTCTTGAGGCTGAGCTAGCCAGAGTACAGCAAGAGACACAGAGAGATTATGATGCCATTGTTTTTGAGCTAGATGGACAGGTGAAGGAAGCAGTGAGGGAAAGAGAAGGGCATAGATAGAGTTGCAGAGGATGCAAGGTGAGTTGACCAGTGTGACGTGCGATTGCGATAGATTGCAAGTGGAGGTCGTGGTAGGTGTGCATTTAGAGTGAGAGAGCATTGGTAGAGGAAAATATACAATAACTGCAGAGGAGAAGAGAGGAGGCAGTAGCAGAGGTATCGACTCTCTGGAGAGAGCGGGATTCAGTAGAGCTGAGAGCACAGGCTCTTCAAAGGGATAGAGATGCAGTAGTGACTCGGGCACAGGCGGCTCAGAGGGAGAGAGATGCAATAGATATACAGATGTAGACTGTATAGGAGGAGAGGGATGTCGTGATGGCTCATGCACCGGCAGGTTAGGGTGAGGGTGGGATGCCAGGAGCAGATATACAGGTTGTGGAGAGAGAGAGATGCAGCGGTGGCATAGGCAGTGGCTGCAGAGGAGATGAGGGATCAATTACAAGTAGAGTTGGCACAGAGCCAGTTGGCTCAAGAGGCATGGGAGCAGGAGAGGAGAGCCATTACCAGGGATCGAGATAGGTATTGTCAGGAGCAGAATTCCACTCGGGTCCAGGTTGCAGAGCGAGAAGAGAACATGAGAGAGGCAAGATTTTGGATGGTTGCATATTATCATGTAGTTCTTGATCCAGCACAGCAAACATTCCATTACACCCAGCAGACACCTCAGATGTTAGCACCATCTCAGTCATTGGGGACACGGACCCGAGGTTACAGTGATTCACTAGGGGTTTCACTAGGTAAGGGAGCAGTACTTGATTCTCCACAGAGATCAGATGTGGGGAGTTCATTTGGTAGATGATAGGATACCATGTTTTTGACAGGTGCAGGGTAGATGGATAGTGCAAAGGTGTAGTGGATATTTGTAGGACCTTGTACTGGTGTTTTGATTGGATGATTTTTGTATACGATGGTCACAGATTGTGATGGCATCGACGACATTATTATATGTTAGTCTTGACTATGAGATGTACTGTGGACTGGTGGTATATCTATATATACGATAGCTCTTATTGACCTCGTGTTTTATGTGTGTGATGGATTTGAGATCTATAGATGATTGTGTTGATGCATATGTGGATATTCATATGATGGCAGTTATCTATGATGACTTTTGTGGATGTTACATGTATTGATTTCTTTATATATTTTTTTTTATCTATGATGGTTTTTGAGGGGTTTTATGCATACCAACTAATGTGTGTGATGCAGGATGTAATGTACGGTGATTTTTGTTTTCATGTATGATGAATGCCTATGTTGTATGATGTATATGTTTAAGATAGATGTGGATATGCTTATGATGACATGACAAATGCTTATGATGGTTATGTGCATGTTTGACTAATATGTGTGATGCAGGATGTAATGGATGTATTATGACGGTATTGATGGTGGACCTAACACTTGATATTGCAGGTGGTGATATTATGGATGAACCTAAGATAGTGTACAAATGTATGGATCTAAAATGTAATTATTTCATGATAAGTTTCAATAGGGTCCTAGGTGATAGTGGAAGATGAATGCGGACATGGTGTGAGTGTGCACCTGTCAAAAACCTTTTAGTATCCTGAGAAGATTAGGGGATGGAGGAGAAATATTTGCACAACCAAAATCATAGGATGAATGTAATGCAATGGTCATGACTATGAAATGCAATCCTAATACAATTTTCCATCTTTGGAGCCAGGTTTTTGCTATAGCATAAGACACGATACACCAAGGTATGAAGGACTGAGGTAGATTAGTGTCTAATGCATAAGACATAATAAACACAGAGGTTATCCTCACACCCCAAAGTCGAGAGGACCTTGGTTGGGCTAGTTATTGGGATAACCACTAGCACACAGGACACCCCAACGTAACACAAGATCACAAGGATCTTGGTGGATACGACGTGGGGAATCCGACAGACAACAACAATAAAAAGATCAAGATATGCCCCTATGTTAACTAGTCAAAACACACCATAATATAATGGATCATGGTGGCCTTAAAAGGTGATGATAAGGGGGTTCAAAACTCTAGAAGCATCAAGAAAGATCAATTTTAAAACGTCCTTTGCCATAGGATCAATGGGATGGATGGGATTGATGAGGTCGATTAGGAAGGATGCAACCTGTTAAGACCACAAATGATGGATAAACTAAACTAAACGATCGTTACGATGCGAGATGTTTCAAAATTAATTAAATCTCATGATACAAGTGGAGTTTGTTTGCTAATTTTTAGCTAGGTAAGGGCATGGCTTGATGACATGACACAAAGGAGGCAAGACACAAGGCGGAGAAACAACATAACCTATAGACCTAGGGGCTTGGGGGCTGATCATAGATTAGCCTTGCCTACATGAAAGCGCAGAGCCCTCGTAGTTCCAGAAAAAGACCATGGATAAAGTGGAAAGAAGACAATGGTGACTGATGATGAAGGACACAAAACACAACAGACAAATGCCCCAGGGGAGGATCAAATGACCAACCTTGCCTACATGAAAGCGCAGGGGCAACGTAGTTCGGAGATGAGCGACCATGGGTAAAAGCGGAAAGGGATTGGTGAAGACAAAGTGATGGAGGACCAAAACAAGTTGATCCCAAAATGCCCCGGGGGTAGATCAAATGATCAGCCTTGCCTACGTGAAAGCGCAGGGGCAACGTATTTTGGTAAAGGACGAAAGTGATCATTGGACAAGATGAAAACTAAATGAAGACTAACACAATGGAAGATCCTAGATGGTGACACAAAAGAAAAGGAAAAAAGCTCAGAACGACACAAGCTCAGATTGGGATAAAAGCTCAGGATGATAGATAGCTAAGGTAGATCGTCCAATGCTCAACCAAGATATATACCTAGCAACCAGGGGTAAGATGGGCAAGGATTATTAGGATGAATATAAAATAACTAGGACACAAAGTAGATAATGATTAAGCCCTCTACAAATGGTGTCTGAGGACAGGTTTTCACCAAATTTACTTATCTAAGGTGCCACCAGGGGTGGTTCTCACCATAGGACGAATTATTTCTCTTTACTATTTTTTTGTATTTTTTGATAATTTTTTGCTTTTTATTGATTTTCATGCAAATAGAGTCACTAAGAGGACTTAAGTATAGAACCGTTTGAGGTGCATAATGTTAATAGGTTCTTCTAGGGGCTCCCCTTCAAGGGTGGAAAGTCTATATGCCCCTAATCCATACTTTGCAGTTATGATATAAGGCCCTAACTAGTTTGCTTCAAACTTTGCTTTCTTAGTTTTGTCTTGCTGGGTACGTTCGTTTTCTTTGAGGACAAGGTCGCCAACCTAGAACTGTCGAGGATGAACCTTCCAGTTGTAGCTGTGTTTAAGGTGGTTTTGGTAGGCTTGGAGGTGATCATATGCTTTTATCCACCTTTTATCAAGTAATTCTAGCCGTGCAAGTCGTGCAACACGAGCATCTTCTTCACTGATAAGGTTCTTCAAGGAGACTCTCAATGATGGGAGCTCAACCTCGATTGGCAAGATAGCTTTGGCACCATACACTAACGAATAGGGGGTGGCGCTAGTAGGAGTGCAGACGGAGGTACGATACGCCCAAAGGGCAGGGTGACTGTGGAGGTGCCAATCTCGACCTGTGTTATTGACAACCTTTTTGAGGATACGGATAAGAGTTTTGTTGGTTGCTTCTGCCTGACCATTACCCTGAGGGTAATAAGGCATTGACCAATGATGTTGGATATGGAAGGTGTCACAAATGTGTTTCATGGCTTGGTTTCTAAAAGGTTTTCCATTGTCAGAGAGGATGGTGGATGGGATACCATATCTACAGAGAATATGGTAGAGGATGAATTTGGAAATCTGAGTACTGGTGATCTGTGAAAGGGGCATTACTTCCACCCACCTGGTGAAGTACTCAGTTGTAGTAATGATGAAAGTATGGCCGTCAGAGGATGGTGGGTGAATCTTTCCAATCAGGTCAAAGCCCCATTGAGAGAAAGGCCATGGAGCTAGAATGGGCTGGAGATCTTGTGCTGGAGCATGAACCAAATCTGTGTGTTGTTGGCAGGGGAGACACTTCTTCACAAATTCACAAGCATCACGCTCTAATGAAGGCCAATAATACCCTGCTCGGATGATCCTTTTGGCCAAAGCCATACCATTTGAATGTCCCCCAAAAACATTGGTATGTACTTCCTTTAGTGCAGTATGGGCCTCAATCTCATTTAGACACCTAAGAAGGACTCCATCATACCCATGACAATAAAGTGTATCACCGACAATAACGTAACGAGAAAAGTGGTGAATAAAGGATTTTCATCGATTACGTGTGAGATCTGGGGGGAGGATGTTGTCATGAAGGTAGGTATATATGTCTTGATACCAAGGGGAAGTGGGACCTACAATCTCGCACACAACCTCAGTATCAGGGATATCATACGCTGGGATTAACAGCTGTTCAACCAGGAATTCACATTTTGTTCGGTTGATGGGCATGTCGATCAGAGAACCAATTGTGGTCATTGCATCAACAGCTTTATTTCAAATTCTAGGTATCTGCTCAAACTGGATGGAAGTTAAAAATTTCTTAAAATCATCGACCATGCATTTGTAAGGTAGCAGCTTCTCATCCTTTGTCAGGAATTCATTGTTGACTTGTTTAACAACTAGCTGAGAATCACCAAAAAATTTCAATTGGGTGATGTTCCATTTGATTGCAATCCTTAAGCCAGTAAGAAGCGCTTCATACTCAGCGATGTTATTGGTACAGGGGAAGGCCAATCTGAATGACTTGGGGATGTAATCACCTTGAGGAGTGACTAGCAATATTCTTGCCCCTGATCCATTGTTGTATATGATCCATCAAAATACAGTGTCCACATGGCAGTCTCATCAACGGAGAAGACTTCTTCATCAGGGAATTCTATGATCAATGGATGAGTATCAACTAAAGGAACTTCTACTAACTGATCTGTGATTATCTGTCCTTTAATAGCATTGTGGTCCACATATTCTATGTCAAATTCACTCAGTAGCATGACCCATTTGGTTGTCTGCCCAGTCAAGATTGTCCTGGAAAGGAGATATTTAAGTGGGTCCACTTTTGCCATTGGCTTTACAGGGTGACCGAGCATATAGTGTTCAAGCTTCTGGGAACAGAAGACAACAGCGAGGCAGGCCTTCTCTATGGGAGAATAGTTGAGTTCATACCCTACCAGGGTCTGGTTGATGTAATAAATTGCTTGTTCCTTAGAGGACTCATCATGTTGTGCTAGTAATGCCCCCAGTGTTACTGATGTGGCAGAGATATACAACAAAAGTGGCTTTCCCAGAATTGGAGGCATGAGAATAGAAGGATGGGGTAGGTATTCTTTGATTTTATCGAATCCTTGCTAACATATGGGGTCCCATTTGAAAGATGCATTTTTTTAACGAGTGTGTAAATGGTTGACACTTGTCAGCCAACTGTGCTATGAATCGACGGATGGATTGCACCTTCCCCTTGAGGCTCCTTAACTGTTTTAAATTGCGCAGAGGGAGCATGTACATAATGGCTTTTACTTTGGCAGGGTCAACTTTAATACCCTTTTGAGAGACTATGAAACCCAACAACTTTCCTGATGTGACCCCAAATACACACTTCTTCGGGTTCAAGCACAACTTGTACTATTCCAGGCGCTCAAATATTTTTCTTAAGACTGTAGGATGTTCGGCTCTAGTTCTGGATTTTCCTAGCAAGTCATCAACATAATCCTCCATGATGATATGGATGAGGTCATGGAAGATGACCGTCATTGCTCTCTAATATGTTGCCCCCACATTTTTGAGACCAAAGGGCATAACGTTGTAACAGAAGGTTCCCCAAGGTGTTGTGAAGGTGATTTTATGTTGATCCTCGGGTGTGATTTGAATCTGATTATAACCAGAGAAGCCATCCATAAGAGAGAGCATCTCATGTCCTACTGTGAGGTTGACCAACATGTCAATGCTAGGTAGAGGGAAGTCATCTTTTGGACAGGCCTTGTTAAGGTCCTTGAAGTCTGTGCAGATCCGAATATCTCCATTTGGTTTGGCAACTGGTACTATATTGGAGATCCGCTTAGAGTAGTCAATTGGTCTAATAAAACCTGCCTCTAGTAACTTTTCCAATTCCCTTTTGACCAATAATGCTACCTATGGGTGCATCTTGCGGAGCTTTTGTTTGATAGGCTTGGCATCTGGGTGAACGTTTAGATGATGAACCACTAAAGCGGGGTCTAAGCCTAGCATGTCTGAATATGACCAAGCAAAGTTAATGATTCCTTCTCGGAGTAGTTGCACGATGACTGGATACTCTTGTTCTGAGAGTGACTTAGCCACATAGGTGATTTTAGGATTTTCGGCCGTACCTAGATTAACTTCTTGAGTCTCTTCAATCAGAATGGATGATCGGGCAGATAACTGAGTTCCCATAAGGGGAAGATGAATGTCTTCATCCTCAGGCACCTCATCAAAGTTTTTTCCGTCGGATACGCCCTTTGTTTTTACTTTTTTGGGATCAATAGGTGCCTCGGGGAGGTTTTCACCACGTGACCCTTTTTTGTTTTTCTTATTCTTATTTTTGTGGCTGGAGCATTCATCCTCCCCCAATCCCATAAGGTTGACATATGTATCTATAGACATATTGATAGGTGTGCTATTACGTAGGTCCTAATCAATAAGCTCGGGGTGACAGAGGGATAGGCTAATGGTGCAGACAAATAAGCATTTGAACATGGATGATAAGTCAGTGGGATCGACATCATTGTACGCATGTATGATGGATTCCTCCTCGGGTATATCTTCCAATGAGCTTTTGTCCATGGTGACACTATAGGAGGTATTAGATGATGTTGCAGGGCCTTTCTATTTTTTATCATATTCGATGCCTATGTTCTTTGGTAGCTTTGATGTATCAATAGGTTGCAGCTGCTCTTGTTCCTCTTTACCTAGGCCCCTACCTTGGTAGTTATATTTTTCTGCAAACTTAGCTAACCACGGATATGCTTCTTGAAAATATTCCTTTAGAGGAGGATCTTGCTGGGGTTCTTCTCGGTAGACCCATTGGCTTATGTCCTTGTCTGGTGCATCTATCTTGACACTTGAGGATCTGAAGGTGGTGGTAGGGATGTTCTTACCACTAAAGGTGATCATCTTGTCTTCCTTTGGAGTAGCATGCGAAGGTTGACCATACTTGTGTGGTGATGGTGGCATGGTTGCTACATTGAGAGCAGTATGCATTTCATATTCACCACACCCTTTGTCAATGATCTAGACTTTGGTGACTATAGGATCAGTGGTGGAAGATGGAGTTGTTATCGCGATGGAGGGTGGATTGGTAGATGATGACTGGGATGCCCCCATTTCAACCCTGGGACAATAATGTAAATGGGGAAATGATGCTTCTAAAGTGTGGCAATATTCAAATGGTGGGGGGTCAGCATAGATGGTGACTTCTTGTCCATTGACTGGGAATTTTAGGCACTGATGGTATGTGGAGGGGACAGCTTGCATAGCATGGAGCCATGGACAGCCAAGGAGGAGATTATATGGCAAGTCTAGATCAAGGACATGACAGGTAGTGTATTGAACCACAGGTCCCACTTGGATAGGAAGATTGATAATTCCCTCTGAATTTCTTTCTGCATTATCATAGGCTTTGATTGTGATGATCTGATTACTTAAATCCGCTTGAGTATACCCCACCTATTTTATGAATTTCAGAGTACACAAATTGAGGGCAGAGCCATTATCTACCAAGACCCTTTTTATTTTATGGTGAGCAACCACGACTTCAATATGTAAGGGGCGATTATGATTGACATCGATGTTTGGCATATCATTTTGACTGAAGTGTAGTTAATGAGATAAAGCCAAGTGTCCCACCAAAGCTTGGAATTGCATGGGGTCGATGTCATTTGGCACATGGGTTTCCTGCAGGGCTCTGTTGAGGATTTCTTGATGTACAGGGGAAGACTTAAGCAAATCCAAAATGGATATATGAGCAGGGGTCTTTCCTAAGTGATCAAAGATGTTGTATTGAGAGCTTATAGGAGTTGATTGGGTGGGTGCAGAGGCTACAGGGACAGTGATGCGGGCTCGTCGTGTAGTAACAACACATTGAGGGTCTTTGGCTTTAACATGTATCATGGATACATGGGGTTCCACCTGTTCAATGTAATGAATAACACCCTCGTAATTGAAGGGTACATTCTTGTAGCTCACATTATTTGTGCTATTTTCTTGGGGATTACTGCTAGATGTGCTTGGGCCTTGATTATGGTTCAGAAAGGCATTCTAATATATCTGTAATTGATCATTGGATGACGAAGCTTGACTGGGGTTAACCTTGATATCACCTCGATCAATGAGATCTTGGACGTAGTTTTTCAGACCCTGACACTTGTTTAAAGAGTGTCCTTTGATTTTATGGAACTCACAATACTCATTTTCCTTGAACCATGTGGGCTTGGGTTTGGACTCATCAAATGGCTTGGTGACAGGGTACATGATGGGATAGTTGATTTGTAACAACTTATTAAAGACAACACTCAGAGGTTCTCCTAATTGAGCATACTAGCGTTTGGTGTTCCCCTGATTGTTTTAGTTCAACTGTTGAGGAGGGCGAGGTGTCCCCTGTGGTACAGAGATGGCGTTAGGTACAAATGATTGTTGTTTTTGGGATGCATTAGCCACTTGGACGTGTTTAGTGTCCATCACGCTGTCATTCACTGCATTCTTGTTCTTGTTCTAGAATCGTGGTTTATCGCCAAATGACCTCTCTTTATCATTACGATGTATTTTGATGTGTCCCTTCGCAATAAGGGCATGCTCAAGGATGGGTCCCTTTTCCACTATCTCCGTGAAAGTGGTGACACAATGTAACTTAAAATTATGGGCCACTTCGAGATGAGAGTTTTCCACAAAAAGAGTGACCGTGTCTTTTTCTTTCAGAGGGGTCTTCATTCGGCTTGCTAATGCATGCCACCTTTGTAGGTAGCTAGTAAAGGTTTCCCCCTCGCGTTGTTTCTCTTTGAGGAGATCTAAGGTGTCCGTGTCCTCCAAATTGAAAGAGAAGTAGGATGCAAATTTTTCTGACGGGTCTGTAAAATTTTTTATGGACCCTTTTTCGAGGGTCATGAACCAATCCAGGGCGTGGCTTGTTAGGCTTCATGGGAATAGGTGCAAGAAATAGTTGTCATTGTGCATGACCTCTTGACATTGGGAGTAAAATTCCTACAAGTGAGCCTTAGGGTCTTTATTTCTCTTGTATTTGTCAAACTTTGGTATTTCAAAATGTTTAGGAAATGGGATTAATGAGATGGAGGTATCAAATGGATATGGGCATATGTCTTCAAATTTGAATGATTGTTTGGTAGTCCTAGCTTGAAGGTCTTTCAGAGCGGCTTTGATTTCCAATAGATCCGAGTTGGCCGGTGGTAGGTTGGGGGGATATTGATGATAGGATGATAAAGGATCTTGGTGAGAGAGCATCGGATTGTTGAAATACAGATTTGGATAGTTGGATGATGACATGCCTTGTTGGTAAGATAGGGGATTTTGTTGATATGGGGGCTATTGTTGTGGAGTATAGTATGGATTTGTTTGATAAAAGTGTGGGGTGGGCTATTGAGGAGCTTGGATGGGATGTTGCGTATTGGTTTGTTAGTGTTGAAGGTATTGTTGTGATTGTTGGGAGGTTGCATAAAGCAGTTGTTGGTGAAATTGCTATTGATTGTGATAGTAGTAGTGTTGAGGGAGTTGTTGTTGTGATGTCAACTATTGTACTGGTCGAGATGGAATGTTGTGTTGCGGTTGAGCCTGCGGACGTAAAATGGATGCGAGAAAGGGGGATATGGTCTAAGCAATAGGTCGAGGTGGATTTTCTTGTGGTTGGTAGGGTGGTTGTTGTGAAGATACCAAAGTATTATGTATAGGTTGTTGTTGATGAGATGGCTGAGGTAGCGTAGAAGAGTTTTGTAAAGGGGGTTGTTGGGTACCACCCGGAACGTTCATCTGGGATGTGCCTTGTGGAGGTAATTGAGGTGGAACGTTGGATTGGTGAAGCTATTGAGATGTATATGAGGAGGATGGTAGATGTGTGGCCCCAGGAGGTGGAGGCAATGTGGAAAGGGGGGTGCCCCCAGTGTTGACTGTAGGTTGATTCGAAAGAGGGGGTGCTATTAACGTTAATGGCACAGGTTGTGGAATATTTTGTGGCATACCATAGGCAAAAGGATTATTGGGATCAGACACTTGAGGACCTCCCATAACTGAGGTTGAAGCATGTGGGGGATAGTTAACATGATAGAGAGCAACATTGCCAAATTCAGGTTGATGCCAACCCTCAACTGGAGGAACATTGGGGAAGTACGAACCTTCTAGTGCATTTTGTGAACCTTGGAGTACGTTAGATGGGGAATTCCTACATTTGGACAAGTCAACACCCAAGGGGGGTTTGACACCCTTCTTAATTAGGTGGGCCAAAATTTCTTCCCCATGTTTTTCGAACAAATGGTCATTCATTTGCACATTGGTGGGATTACTAAAATGTTCCTCAAGTGTGAGTTCAAGTTGATTAGCCGTACCCTCTTCACCATGTGGTGAGTTCTAATTTTTTAGTGTTGGAGTGTGATGAAGTACCATTATGAGGATCTTGGGGGATGTTCTTAGGATCTTGAGCAATATTTGCACCATTGGTGGGATCTGTATTGTTATTAAGGTCTTGAGACATGTTCGCTTGGGAATTTTGACCTTCTTGTTGTTCCATTTGTCTCTTAACTTGTGACCTAGTTTGAACGGGCATGTAAATGTGCTATGGGTGGATTATAAAGATTTTTTTGACGAATGACTTGATTGTAGTTGGATGAGATGTGATTTTGATGGGATTTGGATTTTGATTAGATTTTGTTTGGATATATTGGATTGGATCAGATTTTGATGGGATCGGATTTTGATTGGCTAGATTGGATTTTGATTGAATTGGATTGGATTATTAAGATCAATAGGATAGCATTGGTTGAACGGATGTGATTTGGTTGATTGGGTAATTTGATTGAATGATTGGTTTTGATAGATTTGGATGATTGGATGGGTATGATTGGATGATGAAAGATGTGAGAGAGACCTTGAGTTTAATCAAAGGAAGTTACCCTTAGTGACCTAGAGCTTTGATTGATTAAGAGGATGATTATGGCACCGAATCCACCTTAAGATAGGAATGGATTGATTGGGCCGTGGATGATAACTTATGACACCAAATTCACCTCAAGATGGAAGAAAATTGATTTGGGTCAAAGTTAAAGACTAATAATCAAATTCAAGTGCTATGGTCAATTTGGGTAACCACTTTGTAATACAAGGTTATGGCGGTTTGGTTATGAGTGGTGTTTGGCGATGTAAATGGTAAAATTATGATGTTCACTAGGTGATGGTATGGACTTTTGAATGGAATATGGAAAAATTAAAATGAACAGGTGGATTGAAGACTATTGTGGAGAATGAGTGGAGACTTAGAATGGTTAAACAGAGGTTTGGAATGATAAGATGGAGGTTTAAACTGATCAAATGGAGGTTTTGGGAGACTTAGAGTGACGAAACAAAGGCTTGGGATGATGAGATAATGGTTGGAAATGATTAAATGATGGTTTAGTTGCTAAACGAATCCAAATGGGGCAATTTTGGGTGTTCAGGAGGGAAAATTCGCCCCTCTACAGTAAATCAGGGGCGTGGTCAACTTTCTGCAGTAAATCAAGGGTGCAGTCAGCTTTCTGCAGTGAATTCAAGGGCGCAGTTAGATTTTTGTAGTGAATTCAGGGGCGCAGTCAGCTTTCTGCAATAAATCAGGGGTGCAGTCAGCTTTCTATAGTAAATCAAGGGTGCAGTTAGCTTTTTGCAGTGAATTCAGGGGTGCAGTCAACTTTCTGTAGTGAATTCAGGGGCACAGTCAGCTTTCTGTAGTAAATCAGGGGTGCAGTCAATTTCTACAGTGAATTCAGGGGCGCAGTCAGCTTTCTGCAGTGAATTCAGGGGCGCAGTCAGCTTTCTGCAGTAAATTAGAGGCGCAGTCAGCTTTCTGCAGTGAATTCAGGGCTTGGTTTTGATAGCAATGGCTATGGCAAGGACTCAAAATGATAAAAGAAGGCCAATGTATCAAATATTTCACAGGTTTTTCACAAGAAAACACTTCAAGCAAGCACAATCCTATGATTAATGTTAAGGGTATGGCCAAGAAAGGTCTTAATCTAGGATGCACAAGGCTTCTAGGGAGTCCTCGATATACTCTCGGTATGTGAGGCACAACTGTGAACACCAGCCCATCACAAGCGTGAGTCGGGAACCCCAGCGAGATACTGAAAGGCTCGGACCAACTCCTCACGTCTATCTAGGTATCACCCTAGCTTCGACGCTTCGCCAATTATGACGTGACTGGATTGGGGTACAACTTTCGTTCTCCCCCCTTTATATACCCTGCCGGTACGCGTGGTTGGAATCATCCCTTGGGGTGATGAAATCCCCAAGCAGGTCTCACTAGAAAGAAGACACTAACCATTTCCAATTACTCCCCAGGCTCACATAAAGTGCAAGGGGAAAGTGAAAAAAAATTAATGCCCCCTTGGGTGACACAATAATAAGCAAACACAGCAAGCAATAAAGGTTACTTCCCCCTAATTAGACTATGTTCAAACAACAAGGATAATTTTTCAAAAATTTGATCAAATAGATGGCCCTGCAAGCAAACGTTAGCTATCTTATCCTTTGTTCTTGGTCGATTATGCCATAATATGCTTCCAAACTATGTTGTTTTGGGGCGTAGCCACCTATCTGTGGTAAAATTAAGGGCGCTACCACCTTTCTTTAGTAAAATAGAGGGCACTGCTGCCTTTCTGCAGTAAAATAGAGGGCGCTGCCACCTTTCTGTAGCAAAATGTTAGAGGAAAAGAGTCTTTCAAAATGAAAGGGCATATCCACCCCTTTGTAAGAAACTTTATAAGATTTTTGAAAAAAAAAATTGTATGCCCTACTACAAGAAAGTGTTACAAAAGATCTTCTAAGCAAGATGACGTATACACCTAACTGTAGCAAACTGTTAGAAAAAAACAAATTTTCAGATATAGTGCGTGACCCCCTTTCTGCAGTAGACAAGAGGGCGTGGCCACCTTTCTGCGGTAAAATCAGGGGTGTTGCCACTTTTTTGCGGCAAAATTAGGGGCACTGCCGCCTTTCTGCAGTAAAACAGAGGGCGCTGCCGCCTTTCTGTGACCTTTTTTTGCAAAAATACTTAGCAAAAAATAAAGGTTAAATGCAAGAACCCGTTTGTGGGTCCCACCGGGCGTGCCAGAAATGTGTACCTTTGAATTTTACCCTATTTTAATGTGCAAAATATTTTAAAATGCAAATGATAAAACACTAAGAACACTTCAATGATTAGCCTAAAGAGTGATAAAACAAGGAAAATAGATGAAATAAAATTTAAATCGATTATACCTCCCTTGTTGTTGAAGACTCCTTGGTTGGCCCTTGATTTAGATGAATTTGTATACTCCTTAGATGGCTTTTGATGTTACTAGATGCAAGATTGATAATGCAAAATGACTAAATGGATGGCTAAATGATAGCAAATTCTTGAGAATGCAAATTGGCAGCATAAAGTTGCTCAAAAATGAAAGTGTTGAAAATGCCCTTGAGGAGGGGGTATTTATAGAAGAATTTAAATTCTCTAGAGAATTCAACGGTTGAGATTCATCCAACAAGGTCAAGATGAAGGGCTATATTGGGTTGAGAACTCACAAGCCCTCTCATCTTGACATGTGGATGGTGAAGTGGTTAAGAGGAGATAAGGTGTAAGTGAGGTGGTCAAAAGGTACATGAGGTGGAGGAAGGACAAGTACCTTCCAAGTACATTGGGGAGTGAGAAAATTTTCTCAAAAATGAATTTCTTGTCCCCAAGTGAGAGTGAAAGGGACATTTGAGGAATTTTGAAATTCCTCAAAAATCTCTATGGAAAAAGGAGAGGTGGTTGGAGAAATAAATGTGAATTAAAAATTCACATTCTTAGGAGAGTCTAAAGGATAAAAGGTGAGCTCCAAAAAGGTGGGACTTTGTCACATGTGGATGATGTGACAAGTCCAAGGTTCTAGAAGCCTTGGAAGATAGAATGTGAATTAAAAATTCACATAGGGAAGAGGAGAATCTAGGATAAATAAATGTGAATTAAAAATTCACATGGGAAAGAGGGTCAATGCTAAAAAGAGATAAATGCAAAGGTTGATTAAAAAGGTGGTGCTAAATATGGCTAATGACCTTGGTTAAGGTTGTGCAAATATTTGATTAGAATAATTAATGGAAGATTAGAGGCAAGTGGTAAATGTAGGAGGATGTGACATTAATCTTTGATTAAGAGGATGCACATCATAATCATGAGTTAATTAAATTAATTCAGATTAGAGCAAGATCATGGAGGATGTGACAAGGAGAGAGAGAATGAAGAATTTTAAATTGATTTTAAATCAAAAGGGTCAAAAATGACTAAATTAAATAAATTGGTGTATTTATTTAATTTAGAGAGGAAGAAAGTGAAAGATAAGGCATTTAGTTATTAAATTAAATGCTTTACAGATATGAGACAAAAGGTGTAATATTAATTTAATAAATTAATATTTAATATGATAGATGAAAAGGGAGTAAATTTAATCATATGGGAGTGATTAAATTTAGATGTCTACAGTTTCAAATGAACAAAATGGTCACTTGCATTTTTAGAGAAAACAATAATTTCATCTAAGTAGACCATTACAAATTTGTTCATTAAACCATGTTTATGGCTCTTTGGAAGGTAGCCCCAACATTAGATAATCCAAAGGGCATCTGTCGATAAGCTATGGTTCCCCATTTTGTGGTAAAGGTTGTTTTATACTGGTCTTCCTCTTTTACCAATATTTGTAAAAAGACATCTAATAAAGAAAATTTGTCAGATCCAGCTACAACTTGTAAAATTTGTTCCATGGAAGGCAGCGGATAATGATATTTGTAAGCTATTTTGTGGTATCCTAAAAAGACATCTAATAAAAAAAATTTGTCAGATCCAGCTACAACTTGTAAAATTTGTTCCATGGAAGGCAGCGGATAATGATATTTGTAAGCTATTTTGTGGTATCCTAAAAAGCCATCTAATAAAGAAAATTTGTCAGATCCAGCTACAACTTGTAAAATTTGTTCCATGGAAGGCAGCGGATAATGATCCTTCAAAGAAGCTCTACTAAGGTCTTTGAAATCAAAACAAAGTCTGATTTCACCATTCTTCTTCCTTACAAGAACAAGATTGGACACCCATGATGTATGCTTAATTGGAAAAATAATTTGATTTCAATTAACTTACTCAATTCAAATTTCATGAGGTGCTCAAGTTTAGGATTCAAAGGCCTCTGCCTTTGTCTTACCAGCTTTGCATTTGCTTCAAGCTCTATTGTGTGCTATGCCAACTCTAGATTGAATCCCTTCAAGTCTTGACACTCCCAGGCAAACACATCAACGAATTATTGACAAAGTAAAATGAATGCATGTATTTCTTGAATAGTACATACCTTGCCAAGTTTTAGGAGCTTATCTTTGAAGATTTCAATTGGCCCGTAGTGTTCTTGTTTGACAAACAAACAAACCTACCTTTTCCTTTCTGGCCTGATCATCTATATTGAAAATAGACTCAAGTGTTACCAAACCTTTTAGCAATTTGTTTTATTTTAGCTAAATAATATAATCTTCATACTGTTGGGTTAAATTTTGCTGATTAGAAGTTGAAAACTTGACTTCTTCTATCAAGAAGTTAATTATCTATTCATCACTATCAAATACCTGCCAATAAATATTATTATCTGGGATAGCAGGTCTAACAACAATCTTAACATAGTGTTGAGTATCAAAAAAATTCACTTCAGCTAGGATATCTAACTCAGCTCCCATGGCAACTAATTTATCACCTTGTTTATTTTGACTCCTTGGTATGGATACCAAATTAAAAGCATCAAACTCCTCAATCATGTCCCAAATTATATGCTTTTACAACTTTAGTAATTCATTCTTAGTGGTATGAATATTCCTTACTTGATTGACCACTAACTCACTATCTCCAAAAACCTAAAGACACTTAATATTTTTCTTTCTAGCCCATTCCAATCCATGCACAATTTCTTCAGATTCAATAGAATGATTTGAACAATTGAAAGAAAAATGAAAGATTGAATAATACCTTTCACCATTTGGAGAAACTAAGACAACTCCTCCACCATCACCAACTTTGCTTCTTGAACCATCGAAATATAGAATCCATAATTCGTTGGGTTGTTGGTTTTCCTGCACTTTTTCATCTTTTACCAGGTTTGGAACAGTAATATATTGCTCTTGAATCATATATATGCCTAAGTCTAGCTGCTCAGCATGAACAAAAGTATCAATTTCATGATTTTCAACTACCCATTCATCTAAAATCGAGTCTGGAATACCCTCAAGAAGAGTATTAGGATCTTGAGCAACAAGTTGATTTTTTTGGTTCTATTCATGAAAGGCAAGATTAGCATTAATGGGACATGGTACCTATAGCTCAATGTGATCTTTAGCCAATAATTTAGATTTGATTGTGACCTTTGTGCCATATCTAGTTCTAAAAAAAAATGAGACCAGTTGGAGGACAAATATCCTCCTAATTTGGCTGCAAAATCTCTTGATAGACACAAGAAAAAATAAGCAGGAAGATCTATTGCATATACATCTTGTGGAATTGAAAATTTGGGCAAGCATGTAATGTAATATTTAATTTTTTTATTACTCCCATTGTGTTGATGGTTGATCCATCAAGCTAAACAAATCCTTTTGTGAGTGGTTCATATGTTAATCCCAGTTGGTCAACAATCTTCTTTGGCATAACTGAACTACTAGCACCTAAATCAATCATGCAATTGTGAACTAAATGATCACCAATAATCAAAGTAACATAGAAAGAAGGTGGCCTGACCTCTTGGGTCTCCTGTTCATTCTTTGACTGTGACTTGTTTACTGGTTTTTCTTTGGGTTGACCAATCACAACATTCACCTTTGGCTGATCTTTGGCTAACTCTTGTGAAAAAGAAAGATTTGATAATGCATTTTGAAGTAAATCCTTTTGACCTGGAAGTGTTAATGAATCCCACATTGAAACACGAATATTTGACTTCTTCATATGTTGCAAAATATTAAAAGAGGTGGGATTTACCTTTTACTATACCTTTAGAACAATAGCCTCTCCTTGAGCTTGTGGTTGTGGCTGAGTTCTCTGTTGATCTTTATTTGGTACAACTTGTTGTCTTGGAAAAATTTGAACTATTTTTGAAGGTATAGGTTGAATAATAGGCTTCTGATTTGAAGAACCTTGATTTGGCAGTCTATTAGGTTGTTGTCCTATATCCACAACTCTCTTTTTGGATCTTTTGTTTATTGATACATGATTATAAGACTGATTTTGACCTTTTCCTTGATATTTATTAACACCACAAAACTCTTCTCCTTGAAAATCATCAGTGTTACCTTGTTTTGACCATCCTCATTAGTCACTTGTCCAACATTTTGTTGATCAACAACATAACCTTGCACCATAAGTGCCTAATTTAACACTCCATTAGGGAAAGATGATTGATTATGAGGTTGGTTACAAGGGAAACACTAATCGTGATCCTGAACCAAGTTACTTTGCATGGGAACTAACTCTCTTGATGAACTTGTTGTATTTGGATTGCATTGCTGAAAAGGCCTTAGATTGTAACTCCTTCCTTAGGGTTGTTGATCAGCTTTATTTGATGGCCTATTTTCTTGATATGGGGCTTGATAAGGTCTAGGATTCTGACCTTGCTGCCTCTTAAGGCTTACTAAATCATTACTAACAATCTACCATAATTTTTTGATCTCTTGTTGGTTGCCTTTAAGCTCTTGTAATTTTGATTGCACTGGGACAGTGTTTGCTTGAGTAGATGCTTGATATCCTAAGGCTAGAAAAATAGGTAATGATGTAATAGGAGGCACTTGGATATGCATTAGAGGCTGAATATTAGGAAATATAGGCATTGGAGGCCTTGGTGCTATTTTTTCAGCCTAAATGAGACTGTTCTCAACCCTAATGGAAACATTAAACGCTCTCAGTAATGTCACACCACTCATGGATTGAATCATTACCGTAATATCACTATTAAGAGCTTTAAGATAATATAAAAATGAATGATCAGTAGAGGGTCTTACCATAGCAAGAATTCTATTCCAATTCTTTTGGAATCAAAAATTAAAATCCATCATCTATTCTTGTGGGGCCCTCTTGTTAGTTGTCATATACTCAACTAGGGATAGATGATCAAAATTATCTTGAAACTAGTTATTCAAGGCATCTCCTAACTCACCCCATGTTGAAATAGAATTAATAGGCAACCCCCTGAACCACTGAAGAGCTTTTCCTTTGAGAGATGTTGCCAAAAGCCTAACTACAACATTTTCAGCAATAATATGAGGAATTGCACACAAGGAGGCAACATCCCTGATATGTTCAATGGGTGTAGTCTAATCTTCCCCAGTAAACATAGGAAATATTTTCAATGCTACCATTGGAATATCATCATGTTGTGCTAAATTCAATGGGATTCTCTCATTAAATGGCACAAATACATGCTACTGAGCCATTGGAAACACTCGTACTCACATATTTGGAACTTGGAGTATTGGAACATGACGAACTGGAATAGGACTTGCAGGCCTGTAATTGGGAGGAGTAGAATGAGATCTAGGTGTACTAGATATCCTTCTTGTTGTTCTCCCTCTTCTTTTTGGTGATGACAGCTACAAATACTGGAATGGATCAACACTTCTCCTTTTTTGTATCTTTCTCATAAGCTACTCACACTTGATCTACTTAAAAAAAAAAGATAAGATTCGTCAAGTATATTCTTATGACCTCAAAAGGATCAAAACGCTGATGTATATACCGGAACAATAGTGAAAATCCATAAAATTCTTAACTGAAACAAGTTTTAGTGTCCCACTGGGCGTGCCAAAAACTGTTAGCACAAAGGATTGCACCATGAAAACTAAGTGTGAAACTCAGCAATCCTGTGCAACATGGGATCAAACTTAGGTTGTGGGTGACCTATTGTGAGAATGAACCTCTAGAGTATGGGTGGGTTCCCCTTTGGATAAACTAGAAAACTTATGATATTTTTTTGGGAAAAGGGTAAGAAGGATAATTGATTGAATGTAAAAAACTACTTCTAAGAGGTGATGCACCAAAATGATATAACATGCAAATTGATTCACAACTATTTTTTCAGAAAGATCTGTTCACACAACTAAGAAAAGGGCAATTTGATCACAATAATATTTCTAAAGGAGGCTTAATAATCTATCTTTTCAAAAGGAAAACTATGTTTCACAACTTTGAAGATAGAATAAACACAAGAACAACCTAAGACCTGTGATAAAGAATTATTTTTGTGCATGTATAGTAATAAATGAGATAAAAATAGAGATTTTGGTGATTAAAACACATTAACTTCATTAAAATCATTCATAAAGACACTCACATTAATCCGAGAAGGGAAAATTGATAAATCTTGAAGGAAAATAACAGGAAAATACTGCATAAATGACAATAAAAAGTAACATGTAACTTGTTGCTCTGTATAAATCTATAAAATGAGTTACAAAACTTCTCAATCTTTGTTGTGTGCAAGAGAAAAGATAAGTAAGAACTCTGGAAAAAAGACAGTCTTTTCCCTTTATACAAAATGAGTCTCAAAGTGCCAAGACATGGTACTTGCAGCTAACTACACCTAAAAATACCTCCTCCAAGATGATCCACAAGAAAAATTGAAAATCCACAAAAAGGGGGCCCACAACTACTCCAAAATGAGCTAAAATAGCTGAAAACTCCCTCTCTCAACTAGTCTAACCAAAGAAGACTCCAAAAACACTCTAGTTGACTAAAAATTAGGGCTAAAGACCTTTGTTTGACTCCCCTTCTGATTTTGCATGACTTTGGGACAGGAGTAAACAATATAAAAAAATATTAAAGTAAGGATTACTTTAATATGTGTTGTACAACTACCTTCATTTTTAAATTGATACGACATATATTGATGTAATTTATAAAATGTTTGTTTACATTTTAATTTGAGTTTTAGTTTCATGCAAAATTGAAAGGGGGGAAGAAACTTGAATTTTATTTTTCTTAACAAACATTGCAAAATATACATAGACACTTATAACATGAAAAGGGGATTAATTTTATGCAAAATTGTTTAAATCAAAGGAAAAAATTCCCCTCTTTTGGTTGGCCAAAATAGGGATTTCTAGAAACCCTAAAGCAAATCATGGCTCAAATGCATTTCATTTTCATTTTGCAATTTTTATTTCTTCTGCTCTATTGAGGCCGCCACTTAGGTTTTTAATTGGAGCTTTTCTAGAGTTTTCTCTATGAGATCTATGCGAAAACTAGCTAGAAAAATGCATGGGTAAGCTCATTTTTTTGTGAATGATGTCATTTTTCTCCTTTTCAGTGAAAGAACATCTTCATACATGTTCCTTGTACAGAAAAAGATGAGATGCTTTATCTTGTGTTTTTTCACTTCATGAAATGAAAGTAACTTACAGGTTTCTGCAATATGTTCCTAATGCTTTGAGACTCCTTAAGATAATGAAAGGTTTACCATTCATGGCTTCATGACTTTCATTATTCTGTTTATTTTGTTTATGAAAGTCTCTATTTTTTTATAAAAAAAAACATTGCAAGTTGTGGTTTTTTATATTCTTTGAAAGAAATAAAGGAAAAATCTTCCTTCTATATTCTGTTAAAAAAAACTCAAGGGTTTTTCTTTATTATGGGTCATGGCTTCATTCTTTGAAATGAAGAGAAAACCCTCCATTCTTTGGACTCGACCCCTTGTAAATCTCTTTACCTTACTGTGAGTTTCATATGCAAATGTATTTGAGGCTTCTTTTTACAAGCTTCTTGGTTCTTCACTTATGTCATGGTTGAGGGACTCATTCTGTAACCCTAGGTTTTTCTTGGTATTTTCACTTTATTTCACAAATAATTGAGGGTTAAGTTTTAAAACCCTAGCTCTATTACCTGAGCTTTCACTTATTTGCAAAATACTTGATGGTTTTGACAGTGAAACGCTAGCTTGATATCTTCATTGTTTCTGAGAAAAACAAAGAAAATAACTCCTACTCACAACCTTGAGATTTGCAAAATTTGGGTTTGTATTTTGAAACCCCTCCTTGAAGATATTTTATGCTTTGGGCTCTTTTGTCTCTTGATAAAAAAGTCCATGCTTTTAATGATTTTCACTTGACATTGTGATGTCTCTGTCTTTTTATTAGGTTGTTCCAAGGCATTTAAAAGCCTCTATAATACTACTTGTTACTAGACAATGTTGCTCCTTATGCATAAAAATTTCTTTCCATTGTAAAAATGTATGTATTGTACTTGAAATGATGAGAAAAATTTTGTGATTACTGTGGTGAATACACACCTCTTATCCCTCTCAAACATCAAGAGGGCAGCATGTTGGGCTCAACCCTTGTGGGAGCCCATTTTCTCCACATACTGTGATATTGAACAAAGTGATCCAACAATGAAAAAATGTACCTATACTTGGACAGTGAACAAATAAGTTAGCAAAACAATGAAGCCAAAAGCATCCTATGATGCTTCAAATTTTCTGCTCTTGGATCTTTTTTGAAATCTACATATCTAATTTAATGCTTCATGAGAATAGGTTATATATCTGTTGATATTGCATATGAGGAGAATTTGCATCCCGAGCTCTAACCAATTGTTTCATCTCTTGCAGGTAACTTCTGAAGCAACTAATGAAGGGAGATAGGGCTAAAGATACATTTGAACAACCTTGGGATTCGTCGTTCATGCAATGACAAATACATCTTATTTTCTTATATTTCTTTAGATGTATATTTTATTTTATATGTTGCATTTGATCAGTCATTCCCACAGCTTGTGTGGGACACTATACTTTTGTGAAATGAATAAAATATAGCAATTTTATGCAAAGTTTTTTTATCTTCTCTCTTGTAAAAACATTTTCATAATAAAACTGAAACTCATTTGATAGCATTTCTTTTGAGTAATGATGAAAACTTTAGCATAAATTTATGTGTACCTTTCCTCTTTTCATCATCATTATTGTCCTAGCTCTACCTAATTGAGCTTAAACCAAAATTAGGTAACAACACTAACAAAGGTAAGGGAAAGAGTGGGCTTTAGGGAAAAGGGATGATGGGATGCAGAATTATAAAATCCAAATAGAAGAGGCAATAAAGGTGGGGAATGGATGAAAGGTATGATTAGATGCAAATGTGTGATATTGTGACAAGAATAAGGAAAAAGGTAGATTTCACTAAAAAGGCATACTAGTAAGGGTAACTTTAAAACTTTGACAACTTGCACACACTTAGAAAATTGAATATACCTTGAAACGTATAAATATTTGGGACCTCATAAAATTTTAGAATTGATAGGTACATGAGGAATGAACAGGGAGAACACATATGCAAACCTTGATCAAGAGAGCCACTAGAAGTAGGAAATAGGTCATTGATCTATAAGCATAAATTAATTGAAAATAGGACATTACAAGTCTTCCCTTTCCAAATATTTCTTTCCTTGAAGCAATGCAAATTCAATTCTCCATCTCCTCTTGATTGAAAATATTTGTAAGTACCAATATTCCAAATCATCCTTGGAAAGTTTTGAAAAATTATCTATTGATATACTTCTAATAGTGGCTACATTACTTGAAATTTTTTAGGGAGTATTTGATGAGTAATATAAAATAATAATATCCAAGGTGTAACCATTTTGTACATGTTCTAAATTTTTTTTCCAAAGGCCATATACAACACATCAACAACAGTCTAAAAATATATAAAAAACCAAAAAAAAAACAGTGAACATAAGGGGACACTAGAGATGAAAAAAACATCATCCTAACCAAACAATTGACCTCAATCATTGGTGAGGAACTTGAAAAGTTCCTTGTGACTGTTATCATTACCCCCAACCTTCATTAGTTCTTTGTCCTGTAGAAAATGGAGGGTAGTTACTTATCTATGAATAACCTTGGAGCTAAATTTGGATAGATTGACCATCATTTTCTCAATATCAAACACATTCTCTTTAAGCTCAACTAGCTCCCCCATTGTAGTAGTACACTATGGGAAACTGTGAGTCTCACCCAAAAGGTACACATTGGAACTTCCCATGGTAACCGTGTGCTTGGGCTATCTGTTACTAGTATTCTTTGCATATTTGGATTCAAACTCTTTCTCCTCCTCATCAGTAGAGAAGCTCACAATATACTCAATAACATCCTCAATTACCTCTTTTTTAGTAGCCTTTCGATGGCCCACCAAATGATTGGATATTCTAGGATGAGAATCTCTTACATCCATCACATCCTCAGCCTTGTACTCTTCCACATTAACAACAATAACATTGAACTTCTCAACCAAGACCTTCTTTGGGGAGACTTTTTATCTTTTTGGTGGGGGTTTTCTAAAATCCCATCTAGTCTTGTTTGCTAAATCCCAGAGAAGGGGGATAATTTTTAATGTCACAAAGACCTTGAGTTGCTTGAGATTGGTCAAAGACAAGGTTTTTAGGTGAAGGATTATCCTCAATATGGTTGGGGGTGGTGAGCATGGGGGTATTATTAAGTGTAGAGGGTTCATCCAAAAACATGGGGGGGGAGGTATGAGTAGAGTCAGAATGCTTCTTCTTTTTACCTTTGGTTTTTCCCTTAGGGGCCAAAGTGGTCACCAATTGAGGGGAATTGGGAGGGGTTTCCTCAATCAAAAAAGATTTATTTTTTTGGTTGGGCATAAGGCAAGATGAAAGTGATAAAGGTGCAAAATAAGGCCTTAATGCAAAGGAATATGAGATTTTTCTGGGCATTTTGTATTTAATTCCAAGGCATCCTTAATGGAGCTTTCTAAGGAGATTAACAAGTAGAACGACAAGCTTATCAAAACATTATGGAAGAAGTGGTTAAGGAGGGGGGAGTGGTAGAAATAACAACACATGTATCTACCTTCCAAAGTAAAAAAAATCATTAGCATGACACATACCTTATCCCATGGCAGGGGAACTTTTTCACTATCAAATCCACCTTGTAGTTTGGTGGGATGTTCACCATCTTTGAAAAAAGGGTTGAGCTACCACTTTTTTGTGTTTTTTTCCATTTTTTCCTTTGTGTGTTCATACTTATCTCCTATGCAATTACATCTTCATCGAACTCAAAGGAAATTATGCCAACATTCAATTTCCTTGAGTCCTAGGAATGGGTGAACTGAATGGAAAAACTCTCGTCATGTCCCTTAAGGCACTCTAAGAAAGGAGAAACTCCTCCTTTGCAACAAATATGCCAAATAGTGGCATCAGTGGAGAACTCTTAACAATAACTAGGTTCACTATGAACTCTATCCCCACCCATATTATCTTGGAAGAACAACAAAGTTTGCAAAAAGATAGCTGACCTTCTAAAAAACACACAAAATCTAGAGATCCGAGCAATGAGTGTAAGTATGAGAAGATAAAGGATAAAAATTTGTGCTAGAGAAAAAATAATAAGTACACAACCCCTTCCAAGAATAAATATAAGTATTACATTCCATCCTATAAATAAAGAGTTGACCATGTCTCACAATGTCAATGGTATAAGTAATTAAAATGAAGGGGGTTAGCCTTATGCCAACTATCACAATCATCATAGTTAAACTCAAATATATCCAAGAAAGATGGAAGATGATCATACAAGTCTTGTCAAAGTTGGAAGATGATGCCTGTTCCATTCCTGCACTTCTACAGACCTTATTCAAATATCTCACAAAAAGGTGGAAAGCCACATAAACAACACCATGTGTAGACCTTTGAAAGGAAAAGAAAAGGCTAGGTAATATGATCATATAAATCATGTCAAAGATGGAAGATGATGCTAGTTTCATTTCTGTGATTCTGTGTACTCCATACAAATGCCCCACAGAATGGCAAAAAGCCAATGAAATTACGCCATGTGTAGATTTTTTAAAACTTAAATATTTTTGGGCAAGATGTTAGGTGATCTTATAAGTCATGTCAAACATCCAGTGAGTACATTCATCATAATTACCATAAATGTAGAAATATACTACCATTTTCACATGATCAAGCTGAATGTGGAGGAGCCACACTAGCAACATGGGCCACCAAAAAAAATTTGGGACCCATCTAGAATATAGTCAAAGTTAGCATCCACATTAGCATGTTGCAAAACAAAGACAAAGGATTCCCATATTTAAAATCAAATGGAATTTTTTAAAAAGTTCCCTGCTTAAAAAAAAAATATCCCTCAACCAAAGACATAAGTCTAAGGTTAGGTTTCAATTCCTTCTAATTAAAATCACCATTAACTTCCATTAGCAAAGGCAACATAATTCCATTCTGAAGTGAGGATTTTACTAACATAATCGTGGAGACTGGAAAAATTACACCAACATCATAGAGACTTTTGGTCCATCCCCAAACATGACATAGCATCAACAACCAAGTTTCTATCATGATAAACATGTTTGATCTCAAAAATTTCAAAGCCAAGAAGGAGTTTTTGGATGTCCTTTATAATATCCTTCAGCACTAGCCAAGTTGAGCAGTACCTTTCATTGCATCAATGACCAGTTTAGAGTCCCCCTTAATGAGAAGATTCTTGGTACCAATAGTAAGAGCAATTTTGAGTCCCCATAAAAGAGCCATTCTCTTCACCCAATTGTTTGTATTAACATTAAGGCCTCTAGCATAGCCTACCACCACTACCCCTGAAGGTGTTCTCAACATACCACCCCCACTAGTCATGCCAAGGTTGCCACTAGTAGCACCATCAAAATTAATTTTACACCAACCAAATTGGGGTGGATTCCATTTAGTGTGAAATCTTGTCATGTTCTTTGTAATGTCAACATTATTGAACAAATTAGGAAAACCCCACTAAGTAGCAATTTTTTATTCAAAAAGGAGAGGAGGGGAATACGGATAAAACCAATGACAAACCAAAATATTATCTAAAAGTAGTTTGCAAAAATACAAGCAAACCTCCTCTAGACTTCTTTTCAATTCTCTAAAGATCGAGTTGTTTCTTTCCTTCCAAAGACTCCAGTAGAGGTGTAGAGGTATCTACTTCCATAATTCTTTAATAAGGGGGTGATGGAAAGGAATAACCCATTCCTTCATAAGGTCACTCAAATCTTTGTTCATGATCCAACAAATTTGAAGCTTCTACCTCATAAATCCCCAAGTTTTCTGAGAAAAAGGATAATTAATTATGAGGATGTGAGGGACTGTTTCCTCATCCATATTGAATAGGACACATCTATTTGGTAACTGGAAGCCATACTAGATGAGATTGTCTTGGGTTAGGATTCTATTGTACATGGCTATCCACTAAAAAAAATGATTTTAGGAAGGAGCTTTTTGTTCCAAACTATCATCTAGACAACACAATTGTCCTTGTTTACTAACAAATTGTAAGCCAACTTGATAGAGAAGTTTCCTTTAAGACTGTTGGCCGAAAAGAAAAAATCCTCCCTAGGAAAGTTGGGGAATCTAATCCTACAAGGATCATTTTGGAGTAAAACACTTTGGTGTAGATGGTATTGGTATTGGTAACAAGTTTGAAGGAATTTCCAAAAATTGTCATTCTTTGATTAATTAAGTATTTTTTAATTATTTAATTAATTCATGTTTCCTTGCTTTATTCTTCTTTTTGATAAGCTAAATAAATTAATATTTATTTAATTGTGTCACTAACATTCTCTTTCCTTCTATAGTTAAATAAATTATCATTTATTTAATTATTTGCTCTTCATCATTCACCTATAGTTAAATATTTCTTTTTTTATTATTTATCAATTCATTAATCTTTTTTGTCCTTCTATAGTTAAATAATCATTGAAATTATTTAACTATATCTTACCACTCTTCTGCTATTAAATAATTAATCTGGTTTAATTATTTAATCCCTTTTTCCATTTCCTCTATATTTAATTTAATGGTTGCATAATCATTTCAAATTAAATATTCATTTCACTAGTTATTATCTCAAATAAATAATCTAAATGATTATTTATTCCCTCACATGCTTCTCCATGAATTAAATATTATTATTTGATTCTTCCACTATCTTCCCTCCACTTTCTCATTTCAAATCTTGATCATTGATTCCTTTTGGTCTTTAAAGAATCTTGACCGTCTATCCTTAACCATCCCTAGCCCACTACTCTGTGGTGCATGAATCCTCTACTGTTGATCTTGGCATCTTCTAGAACTTTAATCTCGTCCATCCATTCGAGAAGCTCTTCTATAAAAGAAGGTTGCTTCTTTCATTTTGGCTTTACATTTCTACACTTTCGCCAAAGTTCTTGCTACCATTTCATCATCAATTGTAGGTATTCGAATACTTCGAAGCTGAGGGAAAACTTGAAAACTCAAGAAGAATGGAGGAGAAACGAGGAAGGGAAGAAACTACATTATAGGGAGTTTAGATTGGTTTTCTATTTCGTTTGCTCTCCATTTTTGTTTGTGCTTTCTTGTTTTGGTTTGGGATTCCAGTCTTAGATTTCAATAGTTGTGGTTGCTATTATTATCTTTGCCATTTGATTTTGATTTCCCCTTCCTTATAGTAGGATATACACAAAATGGATTTGTGACAAGGCTTTACGAATTGGAAACATGCTTCTTGTTTGTCTCAATATGAGATCTTAAGAAAAAGGTATAGAAATCCATCCAATCTTAACAAAAAGGGGATTTTTATTAGATATTATTGTTGGAAATGCTCTGGTAGACATGTATGGAAAATATGAAAGCATAGACAAGGTACGTAAATTGTTTGAAAAATACCTCAAATAAATGTGCTCTCATTGAATGCAATATTTGCGGGATATATACAAAATGGATTTTGCAAGGATGTGATTTGAATTATTGAAGCACTTTGGAACATATCCTGACATTATAAACTTTTCTTTTTTATATGGGCATGCAATCATGCATGCAGACTATGCATACTTAATTCCATGGATAACCCTTATTGTATTATATGTACATTTTATCTTTATGTGTGCATGCTTGACCTACTTGTTCATGCTAGCTATCTTGATGAAACCTTAAACTTTATCATTAAGATGTCAGTTAAACCTATGGTGGTTTTGTGGATCTATTTTCTTATAGCTTGTAGATCGCATATGAATAAATAGGCTCAAGAATATTTATAGTGACACTGCTTTTTTATTTAGATCCTAAAAATGTGACTTGTGTTCTTCTCTCAAACATCTATGCAATAGTTGGTAGGTGGTGTGAGAAAATGGTAGGGAGATTGATGAAATATAAGGAATTAAAAAGATCCTCAAATGTAGTTGGATTGAAGGCCATAAAATGGTACATACTTCTTGTTTAGGAGATATATCATATCCATATATAGAATAGATCTATGTAAAGTTGGAAAAATTAGCTTGGGAGATGAAGGAAATAGGGTATTAGATGCATGGAATTTACTTAGTGGTGTGGAAAAGAAAGAAAATAATTTTTTTTTTTCCACCATAGTGAAAAGTTGGAATTTCTTTTGGTCTTTTATACATTCCCCCTAGAACAACTATTAGACTTGTTAAGAACCTTTGAGTATGTGTTGATTTCCATACTACAATGAAATTTATCTTCAATATTGTTGTAAATCATACTTCTAATGAGTAGTTTAGTTGATTTCATGAAGAGGAAATGAACTCACGTCCACAAAACGTTTTGTCATGGATTACTCCAAGGCCTTGTTAATTCATGAGGATTAATTTATTGTACATGAAGTAATTTTAAAAATCCTTAATTATGATAAACCTTAATATATGGGTTCCTAAGTTGATTTTCTTGTCCTAAAATGTTAGGGAACATTCTCTAATAAATTTTCCATTTCTTTATGTATAAAGGTAGAATTTTCAAATTAATTGCAAATAGCATAATAAACCCAACCCTAATCAACAATAGAGAACAAAGAAACCAAGAAGCATAAAAACATGAAACAAAGTCACCTAGTCTTCAAGCCTCCATTGATTGACCTCTATTGTTCTTCTCCACCTTGCTGTAAATAATGTAATTTCCCTCAGATTTGAAGTGCAACTATAGCCTATGCCTAAGACCAGCAAAATATTGAAGAATTTAATTATCTCAACAACACGATAGCCTATTCAAGATTTTCTAAGATGATGAAATGATAAACATCAGCATTATTTATAGAGAGACGGATGGAAAATGGACGATCAAGATTGAAAAGAAATTAATTCGATCAATGGTCGAAATTAGATGAGACGAGATGAGATAAGATTAAAAGTGAAAGAGAAAGAGGAAACTAACTAATTTTTTGACAAAATCAATTAGTTCGAAGAGGAAAGTGAATTTTGAAATAATGGAAACATTATCTCATTGCAAGAGGAAAAAAGTGAGTTAACTTTTTTATTAAATAGAAATTTAATTCAAAAATTGAGAGGAAAAATAAGTTATTTAATTAAATAGAATTTAATTTATTTGTGTCAGGAAAGGCTAAAATGAATTAATTAAATAATTTATATTATTTAATTAATAGAAGAATTTACAACATTGGGTAATAATTAAATAATTAAGATTATTTAATTATCAAAGATGAAAAAAGGGGGTTTTAATAAATTCACAGGCTTAGTGATTCTTTCTAGGTGTCTGCACTTTATGCTTTACAACACAATCTCTAATTTTAGATAAAACTAGGGAACCCCTCGCTTGATGTTAGTCCTTTAGAGCATTTACCTTGCATGTCATTCTTAGTGCAAGGACTCTAGTGTGTTTCTAATTCTTTTTTAGTTTGATTTTGTTTCCTATAGAGTCCCTCATTTATATTTGATGAAAGATTTATATTTTTGTCCCTATAGTTGATATTTGATATCTTTGTCTTGTCCCATATTCTAGGTGATGTTGTGGTCTATATTAGTAAGTGAAAATTTATCTAATTCTTGTGTTTTCTTTCTTAATAGAGCTATATTTTGGCCATCATCTATAACCAATCTAAGAATTCCTTCAATGAACCCTCTTATTCAAAAATATTCTTGTTGTAGTGCTTTTCCTTTTGTTATACTTATCATGTGCCTAAATATCTCGAACTATAGAAATTTATAAAGTGTTAGGGTAAATTTTGTCTATTTCTATCCTTTGTTGGGTATATAGGTTTCCTCTTTCCAATATTCTTTCACTCGATTCCTTGAAACCCAACATTTATATTTTTGGTTAAGACCTTTGAGTATTTTAGTCTTTTAGACTTCTCATTACCTACATACTTTACCATGGATTTCCCCCTACTTCTATTGTAAGGTGTGTGTCCTTGGTCTCCTTGTTTTGTGCAACATAGCGCTTGGGTTCATGACATGGCTTAACCACCTCCTGTGGATTCATTAACTCTTCCGGTTGTATCGAGTATTAAAAATTCTACCTTTTGGTGCAACAAAAATTGTTTGTAGAACAATTGGTATCAAATCTTGGGTCACAGGTTCAAACCCCTCACTTGTGCTGGGGGGATTGTTGCAAGGTGTGTGCCCTTGGTCTCCTTGTGATGTGCAGTGCAACTCTTGGGTTTGTGACATGGATTAACCACCTCTTGTGGATTCGTTAACTCTGGCGGTTGTATCAGACATTAACAGGTCAATATTTTGGTGCAATGACAACTGTATCTGCAACGAACCTATCTTTATATTTGGCCCTAAAATTTTAGGTCTCCATATAATCATGTACTTCTTAAGTGATAATAATAATCCATGAAACTCAATTATTCCCCACTTACACTTTTCCATGATTCCTCTCCTTTAATATTGAGTATTCACCATTTCCAATTCCTAATTTGAGGATTCACTTTTCCTTTTGTTGGAGCTAAAAAATACACCTTGGTTTTCTACATGGCCCCCATTTTATTTATCATCCCATTCCCACCATAAGCACCCATTACCCTTGATTTTATTGTATTGTATGTTAAACATAAAATTTCCTAGTGTACATAGCTCATAAAATAAAGCCTCTAATTTCCATTTTGAAATAATTCCCCTTCCTAAGGAACTCCCTCGACAACACAGGGTATGTCACCAAGACAATGCCACATCGAAGAGAGTTGTACCAATGTCTCTCCAAAAAATTTAATAGAAGGCTGATGAAAATATAGATGAGACCTTCATGCTTCGAGAAGACATGCACAAATGTCTCTCCAACAACCCAAGGAGTAATATATTGAGGAGACTTGGATGCATCAAAGAGAAAAAATAATTTGTCTCTCTGAAAAGACACAACATCAGCAATACTCTGAGGATATAGGATTAACTCACATTCAGGAAACAAAAAAATATCTCTCAGACATGAAGAGATTATTATAAAACAAATGGTAAGTTACTGAAAAGAATAGGGTCAGAAGAGTACAATGGCAATGTCGAAGATATATCAGTGTGTCAAAGTGAGAAATGAAGAAATCTCTTCGACACCATAGGAGGAACTAAGAGAAAAATGTTGGGGAGACACAAAGGCATCAAACAGACATTTATAAAAGTTTCTTTGACTCCTTAACAATAACATGTCAGAGAGACAAGTGAGCATTGAGCAGACATTGTTGAAAGTCTCTTCGACATTTTGACATAGCTATGAGCATACAGTGTCGATGAGACTAATGGAAATCAAAGGGAGATAGCCAAATGTCTCTTCAACATTTTAAAGATATAAAAGGGGTTATTTGAAGAAACGCTACTAAAAGGAGGAACACATGAATGTTGAGGAGACATAAGCTTATCAGAGAGAAATTTTCACAAGTCTCATCGACATCCAAATATACAAAAGGGGAAGAACTTCAAGTGTATCCATCGAGGAGACCTCACGGGATCAAAGAGAGAAACTAAAATTTCTCTTCAAAATTATGAAATAATGTCTCACTTAGTTGACATGACTAACAAGCTCATCAAAGAGATAACTACCATTAATGTTGCAACTAATTAGAAAGGTGGCACAAGCACCATTTATGAACTAGAGCTAGTTCAAGCATGCCAAATCTCGATATATCTAACTCTTAATAAATCAAAATGACTACACATTGTGGTTGAATATTGAGGTGAAGTTGGATGGTGACAAGCAGTTCAAAAATTGATGCATTCATTCAAGTAAGTGCTCTTGGCTCAGCTAGACATGTTCTATAAAAATTTGCTTGAAGTATTATACAAGTAGGGCCTTAAGATGGATAAAACCCTAGAAAAACTAAAAATAAAGAGGCAAAAAATAGAGGTCGTACCAATAAACCAAGATTTGATAGATTAGTGTCCCAGGTTTGTACCAAAATCTAGAAGAACAGCTCAATTAAATCCTTCATGCGAAACATTGGAAGACAAGCACAAAAATCTAGGAGATGTATGGACTCCACATAGAGGCTATGATCTATTTATATATCATTACATAAAGAAATACAGACTTAGGCCTATATCAAATCCATGGAATATGAATTTAGTGAAGCTTTTGATGCCCAATGTGTTTATTAATGTGGAACTAATTAAAGCACTGGATAGAAACTAACCCCCTAAAATGAGGGCAATCCACTCTCACGATGGCTCACAATTTATTATCATAACACAGGATTATATTTGCATGATCTTTCAATTAGACACATCCTTGGAGACAAAATTAAGGATAAGGGATATGCTAGAAGAGTATAAGACCATGGATGCAAGTTACAAGAGGTGGAAATTACCACTACACAGACCCAAGGGCCCAAGAAACCAACTCAAAATATTTTCCAGTAATGAGAAACCCTTATTTTTAATGGATTCATTTGAAGAATATTACCAATACACATACTATTTAGCTGGCTAGGTCCTAGGAATTGATGCCCCTATTGTGATGGCTATATCCCCCATGGTTTTAGTTGCATATATCCAAAGCCAAGATACTAGGCCCTATGATTATGCAGAATACTTGTCTGAGGCCATTAACACTTCTCTTGGTGCCATTAAGAACATAGTGATGCCATCAAATTCAAGCAATATTCATTGCTTATGCATATGATATTATATGAAGGGAAGGCAATGGGAATATGGGGAACGGAGTTGAGAATCAAGGATTTGGATAGTGATGAGAATTATAGACCAGTGCAGATGTGGACGTCTATATGGGATAGTAGATGTGGGAGATCCCACTCTTTGTATGTTGAAGAGTATTTTGTAAAACCTTTGTATAAGTTACTTGGCCAAAAATTTGACTACAATTTGTCCCCGAAGATACAAAGATTCCTCAAGCCAAAGGAGAAAAATCCTGAGGGAAAGGTAAACCACAATTAGGGGGATTGGTATGCATTTGAGGATTGCACTGTGATCAAAGTGTATGGATTTGAGGTAGCCCCATTCTTCCTACCTAAAACTGTGCCAAATAGGGTAGCATACCTTGAGATTATAAGGCAATTGGATTATTCAGCCTTCATGCACCTAAAAATCTATGGAAGTAAAACTTATATGCCTTCTAATTTATGCTTCGGTGACTTCACCATCATTGTTGATACAAGGTATGAATCAATTGGAAGAAAAATAGATTACTATGGCTTTCCATTGGGAAATAAGAGGGAGAAATTTGACCCTGAGCACTTCATTTATGATGCCAAGATCTCACAAAGACTAAAGGGATATGAACATGAATTATTTGTGAATGATGTTATTAGGAATTGTGATGAAAATCAAGTAATGATAAGGGAAGTCGCTTATAACAGAATTGTTATGGCCGAGGCTTGGAGAAGAAGTAATAATCCATCATATATAGAGGCTTTTCATGAAATACAAGATCCTATGGAAAGGATTGAGCAGATGATTCTACATGAAGAAGAGTTGATTAAAGATGTACCTCTCACGACTTTTGAAAGAAGAAGGGATGCTAGTTTTAGGAGGTATGCTGAGAATGTGGTACCTTTGAGTCATGCATCACCACAACCTACTCCATAGGTGATCTTCTCAATAGATACTCCTATTGTTATTGAAGACATAATATTGAGGAAGAGAATGAGGTTACACAGATTACCATTCCCACTATTCCCCAATATGAAGTGCTACCAGAGAGGAGTGTGATCACATTTGAAGCTTCCAATGAATTGTCTAATCATGTGAGACACCAAGCTAGCCAATAATTCCTTGTAGATGATACATTTGTTCAAACATCTGAGTTTAAAGCCTTCATTTATGAGTACAAAGGAAGAATTATAAGAGAAAGGCTAAAAGAAATCAACCCTAAGAAGGAAGCAGATTCCTTGAAGGAACTCCAACTTGAGGTTGATAAAGAAATGGATAGTATGACATCTGAAAGAGGAAGAGCACTATTACAAGAAGTTGGGGTCATGCTTCTTCCAGGGTGGGACATCAACTTAGCCATTGTGTTTGATAGTTTCCTAAAAAGAGAGAATAAGGCCTTGCAATTCACAGATGAGGCCAGTGATAAGATATATATAGGATCAAGGTATAATCCTGATAGCACTACCTTGTAGATTTGGGCATTGTACCCACCAGGAAAGAGGCCTTCCCTTATCAACAATCATGATCATATTTTTGTCCACCTTCTAGTATAAAGAGTAGGGGATACAGACCCTATTGAAACTGTTGATCTAAATGTGAATGTGGCCAAGTTTACCAAAGCTCAGATTCAGAAATTGGTTAGAGATAATAAAGGGTTGACTGATGGAAATGAGAGGCTAAAGCAAGAAGTGATCAACTATAGAGATAGATTTCATTCTTCCTCAAGGCCTTACTCACCATTGATTGAACATGAAAGAAAGGTGCTCAAAGTAATGTCTGATACTACCTATTGGAAGCGTAAATTTGAAATAGTTCAGAAAGGGAAAAAAGGAATTGAAGAAAAAATCTACAAACCACTATATTTGAAAAGGCATCTAAGCTAGTATGTAAAATATTTGATGATATGATTAGACTTGTTGATAAAGTTTGGGACATCCATCACAAAACATATGTAGCCTTATAGGAACACAATTGATTGTGTGACAGAATGAAGGAGGTGGGACTACAAATCAAGGCAAAGATAAGAGATAACAAAAGTGTGCTCCAGGAATATCAAGAGATTATGAATGCATGTATGAAAGCTTTCATAACATCCTAACACAATAATTGAGTGATTTCAGTCAGTCACTAAGTATGGCTTTGCCAAATTTCTTTGAAGAAATAGACTTGAAAGATCAAGATGCATGGAAGGATGAGATAGCCTAGTATCTGCCAATAGCTCTTGATGACATTAACGATGAAGATAAGGTTCTCAAGAAGACACATGTGCAACTAGGGTGAATATTTGAACTCAAATATGTGATGAAGGATATCATAAATAATTCAGACACCTATGCAAAGACATGATATATCGAACATGTGTCAAGGATTAACATATTCATCGCACGGGCCAAGTGAAAGGAGACAAGGTATCGAATTTTGGAAGCTATGGATGCACTATCATGGGGCATGAGTCTTGAATAGGTCTTTGGTGATCATGGGCACTTGCTGGAAGATTAATCGATTGTGGTGCATCCACCTGCAAACTACTAAGTTTTATGTTTATGTTAAATCAAGTTTGTAGTTATCAAACATCACACCTTTTTGTAATGGGTCTGTAGCTTGTTCCTTCCCATATGAAAAGGGAAACCAAGGTCCAGTTTTAAAGAATCTGGTGGTACTTGTAAAATCCATGGCCATTTCTCTAAATTTTTCCCCTTGTTCCTCTAAGTTTCCTGCATTTTATTTATTTTGGGTTCAAAAATTGCATGTAGGGCTTAAACCCTTGTACCATAAAACCCTTGGCATACACTTTTTCTCAACTCCTTGAAACATTTTGTAATTTTCTCTAAGTCGTGGGTTTCATGGTTTTCCTAGCCTATGTCATGGGGTTCTAGAGTTTCAAAATTTCCTAACTTAGCGATCTCTTTGTTATCAGCAATTCGCAAGTTTTTCAAGCTTCGCAACCTCCAACCTTTGGTTCTGAAGTTAGGATTTTTGGTGACTAAGTGATCTCTTTCTTGTCAGTGGGAAACTTGGTCATCGAGGGGAGTTCTATGTGTGTCTCACCGATGGAGTGATAAGGATAGTGAGGATATTGTCATCAGCGAGACTACATGGTATCGACAGGACTATGGGGCTAGTCCTGGTGTTTGAGCAATAGTTGTGTTGGTGATGACAGATGATGACGAGGGACGACATGTGGTGAAATACGATTCCATGAATGGATGACTCACATCATTGTTCTAATTCATGTTGGTGACACATGTATCGAGTGGGAACCATCAAAGGTGGCTGTGAATGGTATCAGCGAGACAATTCCCTATCGACGGGAGTGAAGTTGGTGTCCTGGTGATGGTTTGATGGATTTCTCATCAGTGTGACTTTGGTCCATCAGTGAGACTATAATGGGTGTCCCTATGATGGTGTGATATGATAGATCAATGGTGGAGATTTGAATGATCATTAATTTGGTGGTCGGGTTTTAAAGTGTGGATAGTGAGCAATGGATCGTTGGATCTTGGCGTGATT
The DNA here is from genome assembly GCA_007258455.2 of Sequoia sempervirens. Taxonomy (NCBI): domain Eukaryota; kingdom Viridiplantae; phylum Streptophyta; class Pinopsida; order Cupressales; family Cupressaceae; genus Sequoia; species Sequoia sempervirens. Next base: position 170,511,227 of record VDFB02000017.1, read on the forward strand.
AAGGAAGATAGATGGCCACAGTTTAAAACATGATTTCCCAATTGTTAGCTACTCTTGTTCGTGGGTGTTGACTATGCAGTAATGGTGTATCCATTTCTTAGCTACTAGATTAATTCCAGATGGATGGAGATTGCATTCTTGCGCTTCTTCCAAGGGCAAAGTGATTGCTGAGCGGCACCATTTATGCCTTGAATTATTGTAGTGGTTATATTCTTTGTCAGGGTGTCATTTTCTTGTTCTGAGCATGAATTTCCCAAGGGTTCCATGCCTATTTTTTGAACGGCATCAATGTTGGAGAATGCTCGAAGTTTCAGAGGCCTTTATGGCCAGTTGTTGCTTCAGTTTTGAGGGGAATTCTTCATGTCTATAATCTGATCAAATTTAATCCTTTATGTAACTCTGATTGAGTTAGGTTTAGGGTTTGAATTTGAAATTTGAGTTATGCCTACACTATAAAGGCAAGTTTTGTTATTTTTATTTTGGAGGGACTTCTTCTCTCCAACCTAAGTGGTTTGGTGTAGTGTTACCCTACCAGATTATGTATGCTTTTTGTAATTCCTTGCTTTGAGTCAAGTTGAATAGGGAAATTCCTTTAGACATAGATAGGGAATGTGATGAGCTATGCTTTGTAATAACAACAAATGACTGCCATACAACATTTGAATTCTAGTTCATTATATATGTCAATCTGTATGTTCTCCAAAAATTGTATGCATTATCTTTTGAATCAATATAATCAAGGGTTGTGTTGATGCTTCAAACACATTTGTTGTTTGGGTTATGTTTATGTTTTTCTATCATTCAAGGAGTAGTGTAATTGCTTGCATAGATATAATGAGGGTAATGTAGTGCAATGTGGATGACTAAGTAACATGTTGATTGTCCTTTTGTTGGTTTCTTGCTGCAAGGTAGTAGGGTTATGAGAAGCCATGGTTGGTCTGTTGTAGGATTTTATTTCATTCAGGACTGAATCCATGTGGATTGGGCACTATTCAAGTCAATTCACAAAGTATGAAGCTAGGGAAAAATCAAATCTTTCAATTAAAAACATTTCCTGCTTTCTTAGTTTGGATTTTCTTTCATGTTTACCCTTTCCACACTACCACAAGTCACTTATAATAGGGAGATTTGTGTAGATGATTTATCCCATTGAAGGCCTTCCACCATTGTAGTGTGATGATCTACATTAATATATAGGGATACCCACCTTGGTCCTACAGAGCCTAAAGTGCAAAGGAGAGGCTTGTCAATCAATCATCTCCTATTCATTGGCCACTGACCTAGATTCTTTGAGTATAAGGAGTAGATACCCTTTAGTAGATGCTAGACCATCAGCTAGAAACTCCAACAGATTGGTGACTCCACTAGGGATGAACTCAGAATCTTGGTTGCAGGCAGTCTTATCAAAAGAGTCATCTGAGCAAACAGATTGGAAATGTTGGGGGATAAAAACAAAAAATCTTAGGATGAGCAACTGAATATATGCTCTGCCTCTTTGTGAACCACATGCTCTAAGGAAGTGTAGAGAAGGGGAATTTTCTACTCATGAGTTCTCTTCATTCATAGAGCCTCATGGGGCGAACTTCCCTAAACTACCTCAAGCAACAGTGGTGAGAGTTTTAGAATCCGAAAGAGTGGGCCACAAAGGTTTTCTTGACAAACTGACAAGCTCTCAGCCAAAGGACAACAATGCAGAATATGGATGACAATGTGGTGCGCTGGCATCTCAGAGGAACCCTGGTGTCTCGTATGGACCAGAGAATGAGAATGTCTCATAAAATGGCTAAATGACTACTTCTACTCCGATTATTAAGAAATTACAGAATGCGATAAAGTAATAGAAAATGATAGAAATGAAAAAAAGTAAAGTAGAAATGATAAAGACAAGGAGAGGAAAGGAAAGAAGATACTCACAACGATCCAAGTAATGAAGCCTCCAACTAATAGATATCTTCAGTACCTGCAAGTGTAATATCTGGAAAAAGTGTTGGGGCTCTATAGGGGTTTTCCTCAGTCAAACCCCCCTTTTGGTGTTCCCACCTCCACGGATAGCCAGATAGAAATAGAGAGTGTAACTAAAATGGACAAATTGTGTGGTGAAAGCAAAACCCGCTCAAGAGTAGAAACCACACCACAAAGTAGGAGTGATAAAAGAAATCCCCGCTCGAGGAGGAGAACCCGTATCACAAAAGAGGTGATAAAAACAATCCCTGCTCAAGGAGGAGAACCCGTATATGAAGTAAGTATGCAAATGATAGGGGATATGGAACCCTATGATGCTCACAAGTGCAAAGAAAAGGAGATAGAGCTACAAGGATTGTTGTAAAGAGAGCTTGAGAGAGCTTGAAGCTACTACAACAAGTTGTATGAGGCTGTGCAAAATGCTAGTGACTGGAATGAAGATAGAGTGAAGCTAGAAGTACTTAGAAGGAACCAGAGGAAGTTAGAGAGTCAAATGAACTAAAAGGATAGCTTTTAATGAGGGAAAAGAAGCTTCTTCAATCATTTCAAGGTGTCTCGAGCCGTTACCACCAACCAAAGGAGGTGACAAGTGGAAAACATGCACGGAAACAATTGTTTGAGTGTTGAAACATTGTAGGATGCTAGCATGATGCACAAACGTCTGCATGACATGCTAGTGTCCAAACACTTCATGCTACAAAATGATGTGAACAGGACAAACATAAGGTTTAATGTAAAGCTAATGCACAAAGGGAAGCTACTAAAAAGGGGTGTTGGAGCATCTTGAGAGGGAAAAAAGGCTAATGTAGGGGCTAAAATGAGGCTACTCAAGATGCTAAGGGAGTGGACACTAAAGCGGACACAAGAATGTATGTGAAATTGTAAGGGGTGCAATTTTATGACTATACATTTTGCCCCCACTTTAGTTGGCATATGAATCTACATTAATATGCACACTAGAGGAAATCTACTAAATATAAATAACATCATATGCAAAATAGATTTTGTAGAGGAAGAAGACAACTCTTTGAACCACTGAAGCATGCCCCTAGGCTGAAGACCTATAAAATTATTGCATTAGATAAGAAAAACCTGCACCAGACAATAATGTTAAAGCTAAAGGATTTAAGTCAGCAAAGTGAAAGAGACCTTGATGTAGAAGGGTTGTCTCAATACTATGCGTTGTCTCCAAATAATAACACATAGAAGAAATCTAAAATGAAGAGAGGAAGGGAATATACGTAGGATGAAGAAGATGTAGATCTTTGATCCAGTATATGCAATTGAGAAGAGAAAGAGAATTTAAGAATGTAAGCACCTCACAGGCTCGTAGACCTACAAGGAAGGTGTCCTCCAAGAGCTCTTAGATGAAGGAAACCTAGAAAAGTGCCTTACAGACCCACAGACTTGCAAGGAAGCATCCCCCAGGATCTCTCACATGGAGGAAGCTAGGAAAGCACCCTACAGACCGTAGACCTGTAGGGAAGGTATCCTTCAAGATCTCTTGCATGAAGGAAACTGAGAAAAGTGCCCTACAGACCTATAGACCTATAGGGGAGCGACCCCCAAGATTTCTCGCATGAGGAAGCCTAGAAGAGATGCCCTACAGACCTGCAGACCTGCAAGGAGGTATCCCCCAAGATCTCTCACATGGAGGAAACCCAAAGACCTGCAGGGAGCCACCCCCAAGATCTCTTGCATGGAGGAAGCTCAAAGGAAGCATCCTACAGATCTGTAGACCTGCATGGAGGTAACCCCCAAGATCTCTCACATGGAGGAAACCAAAGGAAGCAGACTCCATAGAGTCAAAAAGTGGAGACACATCTACCCGCACATAGAACATGTCAAAAAGTGGTCATGTAGGCGAGTAAGCAGACAATCATGCAGACCGTCGGTAAGTTGGAAAAATTTCAAAGGGGTCCCTCAGGAACCCATCATGAAAAAATAGGGGTCCACTCAAGGGACGTGTTATTTGAAAAGCAAGGTCTAGTCAAGCTTCCCTCAAGCTAGACATCAACGAATTCATTCGAGATAAAATATTTTAAAGGGGATCCCTCGGGAACCCTTCAAGAGAAAAAGGAGTCCACTCAAAGGACGCTTCATTTGAAATACATAGTGAATAGAGGGGTCCTTAAGAAGGACACACATCTCTGAAATGAGTTATCACTGCCCCCAACATATAGGGGAGGAGAACCATGTAGGATACTTAAGGCATGCAAGATATAGGGAAACCTCGATATCACTTGTCATACGAAGAAAAGGAAAGTGCATCAATCAAATGGGAGTTTGATGGCACCTGAATCAAGAAGTTGTTGCAATTTATCCTTCAAGGCCTTACATTCACTAGTGGAATGGCCAAGCACTCAATGGTATGCACAAAAAGAATTTTTTACTTTATCATGCTTATGAGATTTCTTACGTGTAGGAGAAGGAAGAATAATCAAGTGAGCTTTTAGAGGCCTCGACAAGATACGTTCTTTCTTAGATAAAGAATGAGGAGCGGGAAGCAAACCTTTCTCTTGTGGAGAAAAGCTTGACTGCTCACAAGAAGAAGATACGAAGGTAGCAGAAAATGGAGGATCCTCATGGAGAGTATTATTCTAGCTAGGGGAATCATACTCTTCTACGAGATCACCATCATCTTTCCTGATAGGATTACCAACATTAACCTCTTTAACATAAATGTGATCATCTTCCTCAAAAGGACGATCAACACCAAGAACATTATAATTTGCATTCACCTTACCCCACGATACAAAAGAGTAACCATCTTCCATAACGGGTTTACATGATGTTATCGAAAGGCTCAAGTGGATCAGGTTAGCTATATATTCATGAATGAAGGAATCTATAAAGTCTAGAGAACCCCAATCATCACCAAGACATGCATTCTTTTGAGAAGAGGTAGAAGGATCTTCTTTAGGGACATTTTTCTCAAGAGTACCCTTTGTAGTAGGTACTGCTGGAGTAAATGTTGACACATTGGAAAATACTAAAGGGATAAGAGTAGGCACAATTGAAACCTGACCAACAGCTGCCATCTCACATAAGTGCATAGCATCAGGGTCAGCCTTAACTGTGACTGCTTTATTATTGCAAGTGAAGTTGATAAATTTATGCAAGGTAGATGAGAATGCGCCCATAGCATGAATCGACGGTCTACCAAGAAGAAGGTTATATGGTAATTTTTCTGACATAACATATACAAGGGTAGGTACGGTAACGGGTCCCAACCTCAATGGAAAGACTATCATGTCTAGGGCTTTTCGATCGACATTATCAAACCCACAAATGACAACAGAAGAATCATTAATAGAAGATGAATCAATATTAATCTTAGGCAATAGATTGATGCTACATACATTAAGCATTCAACCAGCATCAATGAGAGTACGTCTAATGCCAATTTTATTAATGTTGACTATAATCATTAGAGGATTCACTTGCTTATGTACTTCCAGAGGTGGGAGCTCCTACGGATAGAAAGTAATATTTGGCGAATCCGCACGAATATATGCCATCAATGCATCAACATCTACCATCCTAGTGGAAGAAGGCAAGAGGATCTTTTGCAAGGATTCCTGAAGCATACCTTGATAAACTAGAGTAGACTGAAGCAAGTCCCATAGTGAGATCTTAGCTGGAGTAACCCGAGGTTTCTCAACAAGATCGTAATCACTAGGTGCTTTAGTCATATGTTTAGGTGCTTGAGGAAGGCTTGGTTGTTTATTCATTCTATTCTCATCAATATGGGCTATCGCTCTATGAGAGGGAACCTTAGAAAGATCAAGGGAATTACTATCAAATGGAAGACCATCAATACAACAAACCATTTTAGGAGAAGGAATAGTTGGAGTCACGTAAATTATAGGTCTCTTAGGCCTTTGAGGGGCACTAGAGACATAGATTACATTTACAAAATCATCACAACTAGTAGAATAATTATTTGAATACATATTCTCAACATCAATCCAAACAGGATCAAATGTGGAATAATTATTTGAAGAAACATTCTCAACATCGATCCAGGGAGGATTAGATGTGGAAGGAGATTCATCATTCACTAATGCATCATCTCTAAAAGAGAGTGCATTAGAACAAATATGAGATTCATCATTCATGAATGTAACGTCTCTAGAAGAGAGTGCATTGGAATGAAAGGGAGGTTCATCATATACAAATTCATCCTCTCTAGAAGAGAGTGCATTGGAATGAAGAGTAGATCCATCATTCACAAATGCATCATCTCTAGAAGAGAGTGCATTGGAATGAAGAGAAGGTAGAGTAACATTAAGAAAGGTATCAATGATTTCATCTTCTTGCGACAAAATATCCTCTGAAGCCAGAGGATTTTCGTGAGAAGGATCAAAGATACCAAGTGACATGGGCAAAGCCAAGTCACCATCACATGCATGAAAGGGAAAATCGTTAATATTTTGAACAAAATTAGATATTGAACTAACAAAAGAATATATTAAATTCATTACGATTTTTTCAGTATTTTCTATGTTTTAGTAATTCACATTTTTGGAGGTCTTCATAGTGGAATTTGAGGTCAGAACTTGCGTCGGTCCCTAAAATTTGACTACAAAAAGTTTTGAATTTTGAGCACCAAGTCAAAAGTTATGACCCCGCCAAGTAGGGGTAAATAAATTCCTAGTTTTTCAAAATATTTTCTCTTCACGTCGGGTTCACAAAAATGTAGAGAAGGGGGATTCACTACTCACAATTTATCTTCATTCAGAGAGCCTCATGAGGTGAACTACCCTAAACTACCTCAAGGAATAGTGGTGAGAGTTTTAGAATCCGAAAGAGTAGGTCTCAAAGGTTTTCTAGACAAACTAACAAGCTCTCAACCAAAGGACAATAGCGCGGTGCACTGGCGTCTCGTACAGACCAGAGAATGAAAATGTATCAAAAAATGGCTAAATGACTACTTCTACTCTAATTATTAAGAAATTATAGAATGCAATAAAGTAATAGAAAGTGATAGAAATGAAAAAAAGTAAAGTAGAAATGATAAGGACAAGGAGAACAAAGGAAAGAAGATACTCACAATGATCCAAGTAATAAAGCCTCCAGCTAATAGATATCTTTAGTACCTGCAAGTGTAATATCTGGAGAAAGTGTTGGGGCTGTATAGGGGTTTGCCTCAGTCAAACTCTCATTTTGGTGTTCCCACCTCCATGGACATCCAGATAGAAAGAGAGAGTGTAACAGAAATGGACAAAGCACATGGTGAAAGAAAAACCCGCTCAAGAGTAGAACATGATGCGCCACAAAGTAGCAGTGATAAAAGAAATCCCCACTCGAGGAGGAGAACCTGTATCACAAAAGGGGTGATAAAAGTAATCCCTTCTTGAGGAGGAGAACTCGTATCACGAAGTAAGTATGTAAATGATAGGGGATATGGAACCCCAGGATTCTCCCAAGTGTAAAGCAAAGGAGATAGAGCTATAAGGAGTGTTGTAAAGAGAGCTTGAGAGAGCTTGAAGCTACTACAATAAGCTGTATGAGGCTGTGCAAAATGCTAGAGACTAGAATGAAGCTAGAGTGAAGCTAGAAGTACTTAGAAAGAACTAGAGGAAGTTAGAGAGCCAAATGAACTGAAAGGATAACTTGTTTTGACGGAAAAGAAGCTTCTTCAACCGTTTCAAGGTGTCTCGGGTTGTTATCACTAACCAAAGGAGGTGACAAGTGGCAAACATGCACGTAGATAGTTGTTTGAGTGTTGAAACATTGTAGGATGCTAGCACAACACGTAGACGTCCATGCAGCATGCTAGTTTTTTAACACAACACGCTACAAAATGACATGAACAAGAAAAGCATAAGGTTTAATGTAAAGCTGATGTGTGAAGGGTAGCTACTGAAAAGGGGTGTTGGAGCATCTTGAGAGGGAAAAAAGGCTAATGCAAGAGCTAAAATGAGCCTACTCAAGATGCTAAGGGAGTGGACACTAAAGTGGATGAAAGAATGTATGTGAAATTGCAAGGTGTGCAATTTTACGACTATATAGGAAGATAAAGATAAGTGTGTGAATCTCCAGGTGAGAAACTACAAATATGCTTTGCCTCATTGAGGAAGATAGATATTTACAAAGGGACCCGCATACTTGAATATGGAGGTTGTTGCAACGTTTCTAGTGTGTTCTTGAAGTCTAGTGCTCTGCCAGTGGAGAGAACTCAGAAATCTGTTGATCTTGGAAGAAGTTGTATGTTGCTTGAAGATCTTTTCCTCTTTCAAAGAGGTGGTGACTCTGCATAATATTTCACATCATGAGAAGATTTGGTCACAACAGTTTTCAAGTATTTTCTATTGCATCATTTTGTATGAAGGTCAGCAATAAGTTTGGGTAAATATTGTCCCTTATTTAGTGCTTTAAGGCACTAGTTCAAAAGGGAAAAGAGAAGTTTTATATTTTTTAGCTAGTTGTAGAGGGTTAAGATTTAAAATTTATCATCAAATAGATTCTCCCTCTACTAGATATTCTGACATGTGTGAACCAAAGTCATATCCTCAAAGAAAACCTTTTTCTTTGGAGATATATAACCATCTGGATTGTAGTAAATTCCATGGTTATCCACACTCTGTTCCATGGGAAATAAAGAAACATTTTCCAAAGTTTAGAGGTAGTTTAGAAGAATCAACATCAAAACATTGGAAAGATTTTACTAACTTGTTAGTGGATTGTCGAATAGAGGAAGAAGACGTCATGAAATTATTGGTAAAAACTTTAGAAGATGATGCTAAGGACTGGTTTGTTAATCTTCCTTTGCATTCTATTTGTTCATGGCATGAGTTTAAAGAAATATTCACTAATCAGTTTGGTGAAGTGAATAACAGTCATCTGTCTGATGGTAGTTATCTATACAGTTAGGAAAATGAAGAAGAATATGAGTCTGAGGTTGATAATTTCTCACCTCTAGATGCATTATGGAACATAGAAACATATGGGGATGATTCCCCATTTAATTTTCATGATAAGTTCATGGAATGTTGGTTTTCTATACCACAATCAGAAAGGCTAGATGAATCAACATGTGTTGATTTATTTTGTGAAAGATTTGAGCTAGGTATGAGTACAATGCCACAAAGGTGGAAGCCTTCAGGAGTTGCAGAAATTGATGGTTGGATTTTAATGATGGATAAGATGATAGAGAGGCATGGAGACTGCTTCCTATCTATATTATGTGATGGTACTTATTATAGGTGTTTGGATGGTATAGAAAAGAAAAATGATGCATCTTGTAGTGGTGAAGATTCTTCTTTTGAGTAGCCCACAGAAGAACTCTATGTAGAGGTACCTCTTGCTGATGATGAAACAATGGAGAAAGAGAGCTTGCTCTATATATCAAATGAGCGTGACAGTTTGTGTGGTGACTTTCAACTAGAAGAGAGAGCAATGATGAGTCTAATGGTGATTTCTAGTTTGATAGCATGGGATATGATGCTGCTAGTTTTTGTAGTAGCAGGGATGAAGAAGGTATATCTACTATGGGCGATGAACAAGATGGTGTTCCCTTGTTTGATTTTCCACCTTCTTTTGTTCCTAGTTTTGGTTTTGAAGTTGCCACTGAGTTTTTGCATGAGGATAGCAAAGATGCAGCTGTAGGTGAAAAAGAAAAGCAAGAGGTAAATATTGCTACAGCTGGTGATGTTATTTATGATGAGTCTGCACCTGAGGAGTATGATTATATGGATCATATGGATGCATATGAAGATTTTTTTTTAGTGGGTGCAGCTCATATTCTTTCTCATGAGCAGTGGTATTTAGCTTTGTCATGGAAAAATGATGTTGTTGAGGTGATTTCTATAGATGTGTGTCATAGTTTAGATTATTGTGACACATTTACTTCAACACATTATAAAAAAGATGAAAAAGAGAGGCAATATGAAGAGTATAGATCTTCACATAAAATTCCTCATGATCTAAATTGATGTGTTGATTAGGTCTACATCAACATTGAGGACTCCAAGCATGTTGCTTGCAATTCTAATGAGCAACAACAAGGTAATGTTCTGGTTGCTCATGTCCCTTGTCTGCCTCAGCTTCAAAATTTTCACTTTGACTTGTCTGAGGATGAGTTTCCCTCTACTTTTCAGCATGATAGAATGGCACATTTTTCCGTTCCATGTGCAATTGAGGCTTTTTCTTTTGGTCTTGATTTATGTGAGGTGATCAGCAGGTGTGAAGAGATAGAAGTTTTTTGTGGTGCTAATCAGTGTTCTCATTTTTTGTCACCAAACACAAAATTAGAAAATACAATGGGTGGTAGTGAGGTGGCCTATGTGATGTGGTTACCATGTAACAACAAGTTCAAACATGGAGCAAGTTCTCACTTGTTCAAGAGTAATCACATGTATGTTCTTGCAGGAAAGAGGCTAGTTGTGTTGCTATGGTGTAACAAAAATAATTATTGGTTAAGGTAGATCAACTCCTTTAATAGGCTAGTGTTTGATAGGGGTAAATGTTAACTCCCCTTTTTCATTTGGTGGCCTGGGGCTATCAAATGAGGTGGTCTGTTTTGGATGACTTTGTTGCCCAATGGTTGCTTGGTCTGCTTCTCCAAAGACCTAAATTCTCACTATGTTCCTCTTGAACAAATGTCCCCAACTAGAGCCACCGGTGGTACTTGTTAAATCCATGGCCATTTCTATAAATTTTTCCCCTTGTTCCTCTGAGTTTCCTCCATTTTATCTATTTTGGGTTCAAAAATTGCAAGTAGGGCTTAAACCCTTATACCATAAAACCCTTGGCATGCACTTTTTTGTAGCCCCTTCAAATGTTTTGTCATTTTCTCTAAGTCATGGGTTTCATGGTTTTTCTAACCTATATTGTAGGGTTATGGAGTTTCAAAATTTCTTGACTTGGCGATCTCTTTGTTATCGGCAAGTCACAGGTTTTTCAAACTTCGCAACCTCCAACCTTTGGTTTTGAAGTTAGGATTTTTGGCGAATTCATGATCTCTTTCTTCTCAGCATGAAACTTGGTATTTTAGGGGAGTTCTATGTGTGTCTCAACAATTGAGCAATAAGGATAGTGAAGATAGTGTCGTCAGCGAGACTAAGTGGTATCGGGAGGACTATGGGGCTAGTCCCGAGTGATAGAGTGACAGTTGTTGTGGTGATGACAGATGATGATGAGGGCCAACATGTGGTGAAATATGATTGTGTGATTGGATGACTCACATCGTTGTTGTGATTCATGTTGGTGACATGTGTATCTAGTGGCTCATCAGAGGCGGCAGTGAATGGTGTCGGCGGGACAATGCCCTATCAATGGGAGTGAAGTTGGTGTCTTGGTGATGGTTTTATGGATTTCTCATTGGGGTGACTTTGGTCCATTAGTGAGACTATAATGGGTGTCCTTGTGATGGTGTGATATGATAGATCGATGGTGGAGATTTGAATGATCGTTAATCTGATGATCAGGTTTTAAAGTGTGGACAGTGAGCGATGGATCGTTGGATCTTGGTGTGATTAAGCAAGATCAACGACCACAGTTTAAAGCATGATTTCCCAATGGTTAGATGCTCTTGTTCATGGGTGTTGAATGCACAATAATGATGCATATTTTTCTCAGCTACTAGATCAATTCCAAACAGTTGGAGATTGCATTCTTGCACTTCTTCTAAGGCCGAAGTGATTGTTGAGTGGTGCCATTTATTCCCTGAAGTGTTGCAGTGGTTATATTCTTTGTCAGGGTGTGATTTTCTTGTTCTTAGCACAAATTTCCCAGGGGTGCCATGCCTTTTTTCTGAACACCATCAATGTTGGAGTATGCTCGAAGTGTCAGAGGCCTTTATGGCCAGTTGTTGCTTCAATTTTTGGGGGAATTCTTCATGTCTGTAATTTGATCAGATTAAATCCTTTCTATAACTTTGATTGAGTTAGGGTTAGGGTTTGAATTCAAAATTTTAGTTATGTCTACACTATAAAGGAAAGTTTTGTTATTTTTGTTTTGGGGGGACTTCTACCGTATTTTGTTTTCTATGCTTTCTATAATTCTTTGCTTTGAGTCAAGTTTAATAGGGTAAGTCCTTTGACATAGATATGGAATGTGATGAGCTATGCTCTGTAATAACAATAGATGACCGCCAGACAACATTTGTATTCTACTTCATTATATATGTCAATCTGTATGTTCTCCAAATATTGTATTCATTATCTTTTGAATCAATATAATCAAGGGTTGTGTTGATACTTCAAACACATTTTCTATTTGAGTTATGTTTAGTTTTTAATATCATTCAAGGAGTGGTGTAATTGCTTGCATATAGATAATGAGGGTAATGTAGTGTAGTGTGGATGACTAAGTAACATGTTGATTGTCCTTTTGTTGGTTTCCTGCTGCAAGGTAGTAGGGTTATGAGAAGGCATGATTGGTTTGTTGTAGGATTTTATTTCATTCCTGACTTTGTGTGGATTAGGCACTGGTCAAGGCGATTCACAAAGTATCAAGCTAGGGAAAAATCAAATCTTTCAATTAAAAAAATTTAATGCTTTCCTAGGTTAGATTTTCTTTCATGTTTTCCCTTTCCACACTACCACAAGTCACTACTAATAGGGATACCCACAAGTCATTGAAGGCCTTCCACCATTGTAGTGTGATGATTTGCATTAATGTATAGGGATACCCACCTTGGTCCTGCAGAGCCTAAAGTGCTGAGGAGAGGATTTCCAATCACTCATCTCCTATTCGTTGGCCACTGACCTGAAGTCTCTGAGTATAAGGAGTAGCTACCCTTTAGGAGATGCTAGACCATCAGCTGGAAACTCCAACAGAATCATTATCATCACCGTTAGTAGAAGTAGATAGGTTGCATATTCCATCCATCCATTTCCATATCTCAAAGACTTTTGTTATTAATGTATATCATTTAAAGCAATATAATGAATAAGATTGATTATAATTGGTGATCTATTTTCAATGTTCAATTTTTGTGTTGGTATTTAGTCCTATATGTTGTTGTGCTATCTCCCAAGTGGTTCTCTTAAATTATTCAAATCTATATGCACATTTGTTGTTACTGTGTGACTATCTTGATTGGGTTATGATTAAAGAGAATTAAAATCCTTTCAAATAATTCATTTTAATTGGTTCCTGCCAAGGATTAAAATCCTTTTAAGGTGGTTATTCTAATTGGTTTCCCTTAAGCTAAGAATTAAAATCCTTTCAAAACATCACAGTAATTTGAGAGAATAGCACTGGGATCTATAAAGAAGGGTATAGTAACCGATAAACTTACACGTTTGCACAAGGTGCAAACATATAAAAGTGCCCAATAGTTATATTTAAGCTGAGGAGTAGATCTACCTATCATACATATTTGTCTCCATTGTCATCATCCACCTCTCGACTACATTCACCCAATAGATTAGGCATTGTTCAACTTTAGAATAACTTTATACAAACTTTATTCACACATTTGATTCTTGAAACATCAATAGTATGAACTAGTCATTAGCCTTGCATCTACTTCACCCCCATGTGCCATAGTGAGTAGATTTCCCAAACTAGAGATCATATTCAAACATTCAAATCTACCTTATTATTTAGGTACACCCACCTAGGTTTAGCAGAGCCTAAAGAGTAGGTGGTTATCAATTAGATTTTCCTCATTCATTAGACAAAAACATACTAAGAGACTAGCACCCTCTTAAGGTTCAAAACCTACATTTTTGAGACCTAACAAATTGGCGACTCTACTAGGAAAACTCAAGAAGATTTTGATTCTAGCCTATCCATTCATATAGTCAACAAAGTTCCAAAATTGAACTGTTATATTGAACATCAAAAGACTCTGTTGGGAATAGACATAGAAGATTGTAAACTTTTCTCATTTTTTTGTAAAAGTGAGTGGTGAATCAATCAAAAGTTTGTAGAAATGAATGCATGTCTAAAAAGTTAAAATACACATCAAGAAGAACAAACCCTAGAGTTCAAAGCATCAAAGAATCCTATGAAATGAACGAGAGGAGATCTCTACGACAAAGAGAGTCCAAAGAAGAATGATAGTAAATGGACAGATAAAGGTGACTCTTCTCTCCCAAAAACCAATAGTGCCAAAAATAAAACAACATCTAAACAACTATACATTACATTCAATGATTAGGAGAATGTCTCAGAACAACCTCATGCATTTTACAATAGTTTTTATCCATTGGATGAATCATAATACCACAATGATTATCTATGTAGAGATCCACGTACCCCATCTGAATAGGAAAACACTGGTCATCCTTTTTTCTACTTTAAAGAAGACCCTCATATGATATCATTACAGCAAGGAGAAGAAAAATAGTATGTATCCATGGATCACTCTACCCCTGCTGAAAATTATGATGAAATGACCAATTAAGAGTTGGAATAGCATGTGGAAAGACAGAGAGAGGAACTTAGGAAGAGACAATAGTTGATAAAAGAGATTCAAGAACTAGATCAAAAAATGTCTCAATTAAATTTCCATGCATCAAAACCACCAAAATATGTCCCTCCCCATAAGCAAGGAGGTAACATCAATCCATAGGGGTCATCTCAAAATACAGGTGCCTCAGGTACTTCAAAATAACATCACAATACAATTGGTAACCCAAAGCAACATGTCCAACATAATGTGCCACCAAAAAGATCCCAACCACAAAACACCAACAACATTCCACAATCTTACCCACCTTCAGGACAACAATATGTTCTACACTATCAACACCATGTGCCACAATAGAATATATATTCTCACCAAAACATCCAACAAAACATATATTAACCCCAACATGGATTCCAATATTACCCCAATCCACCACCCTAGAATCCTTATCCACAAAACCTTACAAGCATGAGCAGACAATTTGACTTAGCAATATATCAAATATACCCATACCCCATTGATAGCAACTTGAGGAATACTATCCCTAAGTTCATAGGGAACAATGCAACTACAATAGAGGAACACATAAGAAACTCCAATGCTTTTGTGCAAGATTTGGGCATGGAGTAGGAAGATTTCCTTATGAGGCTATTCATGATGTCCCTAACTAAAGAAGCAAGGGATTGGTTCAATAGCCTACCAAATGCCTCAATTACCTTTGCAGTAGAATTTTTAAAGATCAATTCTTAGAATAGTATGGGAATCAATGTGCTCCTGAATTTGCTTTACATGAGTTAATAGGCATCCAGAAACATCAGAATGAATCTATTTTTAACTTCAAACAAATATTCTCCAAGATCAATAACAAGATACCACATGGGATCCAAATTAGCTGACTCAACAACTCTAAGCATCTATTTAAAATCCTTTGATCCTAAAACAGGGTATGAGCTTAGAAACATATGTCCTAGAAGATTTACCAAAGCACAAAAGGTATCCATAACCATTGAAAACAATAGGAAAGTTGTTCGCATGATTGGTAAAAGAGATAATTTGAGGATCCCACAAAATCCTAGCAATCATCAAAATAGACAAGAAAATCAGTATAGGAATGAAAGGACAAGATTGCATGACATGCCCTATAACACCACTTGGAAGGATGGAAGACCAGTATGTAAAACAAATTGGAAGGAGACTCTTGATCCCTTGAAGAGGCATGGAGCACATGTAGTGGATACTACACCATGGTGTCCACCATGCCATAGACTCCATGCCCCAAAACACTGTGTAGTGGCTCAAACTTTCCAAGAAGATGGTTGGTCACAAGAACAAGATAGAAATGACCACACCATGAACATGTTAAGATGGGTATCTCATCAAACTAATGAGAGATACTCATCCTCTAAGGATGGATGTGAATATGATGTCAACAATAAAAAAATACAATGTAAATATGGAGCAAGAAGTGTTCTTTGATCAAGAAGAAAATACACAAGAAGGATCCTATGCATACAATACAACACCACAATTTTAGTTGAGAATACCAACAGAAGAAGAGAAGAGGTCCATCACAGCAAAAGTTGTGGCTAAAGAGAAAAAAAATACAACCTAAGAAGTAGACCTGTAGATGTAGACCAGGGAACACCTAGAGGCATGTTTATAAAGGAACCAAAGAATAAGGAGAATGTCTCACTTGATCAAAAGAAGGGTGAAGCAAAGAAGCCTCAAAAGATTGCTCAAAAGGAGGTTGCAAACGTTGAATCTGATAAAACACCAAACAATAAAAAATTTCAAAATGAAGGAAAGAAGGTTGATAAAATAGAGAAGGTTGAACAAGGGATGACTACCTCTGCATTTGGCATTTCCCACACACTAAATCATACAATGATGACGGTGCCCTTGATGGAGTTGATGAAAATTGATGAGTACAGAGAGACAAATCTCAAATTAATTTCCAACACATCTCACAAGCAATAGGGTCATAACAAAGAGGTCAATGTTGTTGAGCAGGAAACTACAAAGGCACTAGAGGTCTATTTGGGACACCCTCACAAAAAACCCCTCCCAAGTGGATCCATTTTACACCACATTGGTGATCAAAAAAAAATTGGTGAGAAACTACATGATTGACTTAGTGGCAACAATCAATATTATGCCTTTGGCTGTCATGAAGGAATTAGGCCTATAGATGAACACTACCTATGGGAAATGCTATGCCATGGATAAAAAATTGGTCCCATTAGTTGGAGTGATAAGGGATGTAGAATTCAAGTTGGCATCATACCTTGAGGCAACATATAGGACAAACATCACTATGGTGGACACTCCCCCTTACTATGGAATGTTATTATCTAGATAATGGACTGTAGCAGTGGGTGGAAATGTCCAGCTGGATTTATCTTATGCCATAATACCGGTGAATGGAAGGGAAGTCAAGTTATACAGAGAACCTAGATCAAAACATGTCATTGAGCTCTTTGACCCTAACCAAATGAACTAATTTTTTGATGTGGATCTTGGAATTTTTAGAATTGACCATTCAAACCCTGATTTGTTGAACACGGATCCAATTGCTAGAGATGTTTCTCAAAATGAACATGGCATATGGTGGATTTATTTTGATGGAGCCTACAGAAAAGAGGGGAATGGAGCTAGATTTTTTTTCATTTCACTAGATGGCACAACATTTAAGTACTCATTTTTTCTAAAATTTGAATGCACAAATAACATAGCAAAATATGAGGCACTGTTGTTAGGTCTAGACATTGCCACAAAGAATGGAATCAAAGTGTTAACTATTTTTGAGGACTCAGAATTGGTTGTTTCATAAGTGAGGTCAAAGTACTCCACAAAAAATAAGAGATTGAAGAAATATAGAAATGTAGTGTGGGATACTATAGAGCTCTTTGATTCCTTTTCCATTGAGTGGGTGGATAGATCAAAAAACTTGATGGTTGACTTCCTAGAAAATGTAGCCTTGAAAAGAGATGACATAACCCTAGAAGGTATCTCACAAGTGGAATTCAAGACCAAACCTGCAATTCTTGAAAATATTTACAACTAGTAGGTCTTCAATGATGACACATATCTGATCAAGTTCTTGCACTGCATTGATCAGTATGAGGTCCAAGAGATTGATTTCAATGCAATTTTTGAAGAGGTAGATGGTAAACAGACTATATTTTTCCAAGAAGTTGTGCAGCTCAAAACAAATAAGATTCCTAAAGGATTAGTGGCACTAGAAAGGGTGTTTGATGGGAATGACCGAGAAGTTATGAAGCAAACACCAGTAAGAAGGGAAGACATTGAAGAAATCAATCTTGGGATTGAATTGGCTCCAAAAAAGGTGTACATTGGAAAGAAGATAATCCCTACAATTAGGAAGATGTTGATCACACTATTGAGAAAGTATAAGAATGTTTTTTCATGGTTGTGTGATGACCTTAAAGCATATAGATAATACCTATTTCAAAATGAGATCCCACTGAAGCCTGATGCAAAACTCTTTAGACGGAAACAAAGATTGATAAATCCTACTCTAGAGCCCAAGATGCATGAAGAACTCATGAAGCTCATAGAAGGAGGTATTATCAAACCCATCAGACATTCTACTTGGGTTTCCAACTTGGTTCCTTTCAGGAAGAAGAATGGCGACATAAGGTTATGTGTAAATCTTTGAAATTTGAATGTCTCCTCTCTAAAAGACAATTATCCCCTCCCAAACATGGAAGCCATGTTGCAAAGGGTAATAGGGTGTGAATTATTGTCCATGATAGATGGTTTTTCGGGGTACAACCAGGTGAAATTAAAAGAATCAGAATAGTATAAGACTACATTTACCAGACCTTGGGGCACATATGTATATGTAAGGATGACATTTTTCCTCACAAATGTTGGTGCCATCTTTCAAAGGGCTATGGGCATTGCCTTTGCTGACCTGATCAATACAATAATGGTGCTATATCAAGATGATCTCACAACATACTCTAAGAAATTAGAGGACCATGTTGAACATCTAGAGAAAATCTTCCTCAAAGCCCTAGAGTATGGTATCTCCTTAAACCCTCAGAAGTGCCATTTTGTTGTGACTGATGGAAAGTTGTTAGGCCACATAGTGTCCAAAGATGGCATCAAAATTGATCCAGAGAGGGTAGAGGCTATAGACAAGATTCCTATTCCGAAGATAGTAAAGGCTATTCAGTCTTTCTTTGGACAAATAAACTTTGTAAGGAGATTTATATCAAATTTTTCCAAGATTGTCAAGCCTATTTCAAAGATTTTGAAGAAAGGAGCCAAGATTGATTGGACAATAGAAGCAATTGATGCATTCATATCTATAAAAAGAGCAACCAAGGAAGCCTCAGTGTTAAAATCCCCTAACTTTAGTAAACCATTCCAGATATTTTCATTTGCATCATACCACACCATTATAGCAGTGATGTTACAAAAAAATGACAAAGGGTATGAGCAACCAATATCATTCTTCAACAAATCTCTTCAAGGAGCATAACTAAAGTATGACATTACAGAGAAGTAGGCATATGCACTTTTCAAAGCGGTGAAGCCCTTCAGACCTTACTTGGTAGGTGCTAAAATAATTGCAAATGTTCCTAATGTTGCAGTGAAGGATGTATTTGTACAAACTGATGTTACAGGGAGAAGGTATAGATGGATTAACAGAATTCAAGAGTTTGATATTGAAATCCAAATCACCAAATTGGTAAGAGGACAAGGGTTGGCTAAGCTCATGGCTGAATCTAATCTTGAAGCATCTCAAATATGTAACACAGGGGAAGAAGAAAATATGATCACCAACATTGAGCACACTTCACGGTACACTAACATAATGTATTACCTCAAAAACTAGAAATGTCATAAAGAATTGAATGAAACCCAAAAGAGAACCTTAAATTTTCATGCCTCAAAGTATTTCTTTATGGATGGAGACTTGTATTGGAAGAAAAGGGATGGAGTGTTGTTGCTATGCTTAGATGAAACACAAGAAAATCATATGTTGAAGGAGATGCATGAGGGAGTCTATGGAGGGAATTTTTTGGCCAAGACCACCGCCCACAAGATCTTAAGAGTTGGATATTACTGGCCTAGGGTTTTCAATGACTCTTTTGCTTATGTACGAAAGTGTGAATCCTGCCAAAAGTTTTCTAGAGAAATGAAATACCAAGGAGCACTACCACTTAGACCAATGCAAGTTGAAGCTCCATTTCATTAGTGGGGAATTGATTTCATCAGAGAAATACCAGAGAAATCTAGTGGAGGCCATAGATAGATACTAGTGGAAACTGACTACTTTACAAAATGGATAGAGGTCATCCCTACAAAGCAAGCCACTAGTAAGGTTGTGATAATTTTCTGATGGAGAACATCATCACAAGATTTGGGGCACCTGTAAGGATAATCACAAAAAATGGTATGTGCTTTATATCAGAAGAGTTCAAAGGATTCTATGAGACTTATGGCATAACAATTTCATATGCATCCCCATATCATCCACAAGCAAATGGGTAGGTTGAGTCAAGTAACAAAAGTATCCTAAAGATAATTAAAAGGATGTTGAATAACAACAAAAAGGCTTGGGATTCCAAATTGAGGCTAGAAGTTTGGGTAGATAGGATCATAGTGAAGAAGTCAACTAGAAAATCACCTTTTGAATTGGTTTATGAGACACAAGCAAGGATGCCTATGTAGAATCTTTTACCAATATATAAGTTTATGATCCAGGAAGACTTGGATATCCCTGAACCTATGGAATATAGAATGGAGTAGTTGGTAGAATTGGATGAAATTAGAAGCCTGGCCTAGGAGTGTAACAAAAAAATGTAGGCACAAACAAAATACTTTTTTGAAAAAAGGGAAAAAGATAGAAAGTTGAGGTGAATAGCATGGTTCTGTTATGGAATGCTAGGTATCAAGATAAAGGGAAACATGGGAAGTTTGAAGCTCTTTGGATAGGACCATTTTTTGTTATAGGAAAAGGTGGCAAAGACTCTTATTATCTTCAAAATATGTTAGGAGAAGATCAGGAATTGCCAGTGCATGGACAATTCCTGAAGCACCTCTTTTCTTAAAAATCTAATATTCCATGCATAGTAGTTTTAGGTTCCCATTCCCCCCCATCCCATTCAATCACATTTACCCATGGTCTTCTTCCCATAGATCATTTCTGGATTCTTGCAATGACCTCACATTCATTCATCCCCAATCGGAGCCACTGTTGGAGCTAAAAAATCCACCTTGGTTTTCTACATGCCCCCCATTTTATTTATCATCCCATTCCCACCATAAGCACCCATTACCCTTGATTTTACTATATTTGATGTTAAACATAAAATTTCCTAGTGTACATAGCTAATAAAATAAAGCCTCTAATTTTCATTTTGAAATAATTCCCCTTCCTAAGGAACTCCCTCGACAGCATAGGGTATGTCGCCAAGACAATGCCACATCAAAAAAGAGTTGTGCCAATGTATTTCTGACAAATTTAATAGAAGGCCAATGAAAATATCATTGATACCTTCATGCTTTGAGGAGACATGCAAAAATGTCTCTCCGAAAACCCAAGGAACAATATATCAAGGAGACTTGGATGCATCAAAGAGAAAAATTAATTTGTCTTTCTGACAAGACATAGTTTCAGCAATACTCTGAGGATAGAGGATTATCTTGCATTCAAGAAACAAAAAAAAATCTCTCAAACATCAAGAGATTATTATAAAACAAATGGTAAGTTATTGGCAAGAGTAGGGTCTGACAAGTACAATGGCAATGTCGAAGAGATATCAGTGTGTCAGAGTAAGAAATGAAGAAATATCTTCAACACCATAGGAGCAACTAAGAGAAAAATGTCGGGGAGACACAAAGGCATCGAACAGACATTTATAAAAGTCTCTTCAACTCCCTAACAATAACATGTCAAAGAGACAAGTGAGCATCGAGCAGACATTGTTGAAAGTATCCTCAACATTCTGGCACATCTACAAACATACAATGTCGATGAGACTAAGGGACATCGAAGGGAGATAACCAAATGTCTCTTCGACATTTTAAAGATATAAAAAGGGTTATTTGAAGAAACACTGTAGAAAGGAGGAACATGTGCATGTCGATGAGACATAAGCTTATCAGAGAGAAATATTCACAAGTCTCATCGACATTCAAATGTACAAAAAGGGAAGAACTTGAAGTGTAGCCACCGAGGAGACCTCACAAGATCGAAGAGAGAAGCTCAAATGTCTCTTTGAAATTATGAAATAATGTATCACCCAGTTGACATGACTAATAAGCTCATCGAAGAGACAACTGCCATTAATGTTGCAACTGATTAGAAAGGTGGTGCAAGTGCCATTTATGAACCAAAGTTGGTTCAATCATGCCAAATCTCGATATATCTAACTCTTAAGAAATCAGAATCACTACGTGGGTAAGTGCAAAAAGATGGGGGGCCAAAAAGGGGGCATAAGTGGCCACTTTTTTTCTGAAATCAAGAATTACTGACCTTGAACGTGAAATTGAGGATAGTTACACTCAAAATTTTGAGATGCAACAAAAACAAGGATCAAAGTGCTATGAGTCTACTTTTTAAAATGCTAATTTATTTTTAAAATGGTTGAGATTAAGGGGTTCAAAAGATGGATGTATAAAAATTGGTGTTATTTGTGTCAGAAAAACATAACATAGTAACTTTTGTACGTCCCTAGAATGGTGAATTTTTTTTTGTATTTTTAAAATCACTCCAGTGAGAAATTAGTTAACAGTATGTGGTTGATGCATGATTTTTATGATAATTTTTTAATGAATATTTGATTTTTTACTAATCTTCTAAGTTGACACTTCCTAAAAAAATAGAATTTTTTCCGTGCTACCCCTACAATTTTTGGAAACAAATTGAATTTTATTTTATTTTTTAAAAATTTGTAGAATGAAGTCTAGTTTCTAAAAATGTAATTTATTTGAAATTTCAATGTACGATTAATTTATAATGAAAAAAACACCAAACACTAACTTTTTGTCAAAAAAGAGACACACAAACAAAATAAATTATAGATGAAAGGCTTAACATTGTCAAAAAGTAAAAAAAATTGCATCGTTGGATAGCTAAGAGAGAACCTAACAATACCCAGGTGTTTGATTTGTTCGACATTGAAACACGTGCAATTCTGACGATGAGCATGAACCTTTTAAAAGATGCAAGACAACTGAGAGGGGAGGTGAATCAGTTGTCGCCAAATTCAAACACAAATCTTCAAACACTTATTAACTTCACAACCACACTATTTTGTTATTAAGTATGAACATGGAATGCAGATAACAGAAAGAAAAATCAACACAATGAACACCAGATTTTATGTGGAAAACCCAATGAGGGAAAAACCAAGGTGAGGATTAACTCACAATATAAAGTGATAGCAAAACCAAATACAAAAAGCTCATTGCCAAGGGCTCACTGTTCAAATACAAAGGCTCACTGCCCATAAAAGGACTCACTGTCCAACAGAGAGGCTCACTACCTATAGATACAAAAGATAACAAAAAGATCCACCATAGAAAATTGCACACATCTGCAACCTTGAATAGAAGATTGCAGAAACCTTCAGCTCACTACTTTCAAGAATCTAACATAATGAAGTATTGCTGCCTCAACTCACTTTCACACAACTCTTCTCTTCACTTGTGGCTTACTTCATTACTTGTGTATGTCTTAATCCTTCACATCTCAACTTCCATTTATACCATCTTCAACCTTAGAAAATTTCTCCAAGGTAGGCCACATACACTTCATTTCATAAATTCAAATTAGGTTGAAAGCTTAACATTCCCGTGGTGGAAAGGAATGAGAGTGGACCAATTAAACACTTAACCAAGACCAAAAACAATGTCTCAGATCAACCACATGCTTCCTTAATTAAATTTTAATTCTTCATATGAAGTGTAAACACCAAGTCAGCCAAACATAATGAAGACACAAATGAACATTGAAGTACATGCTTCCCAACAAGAAGATAACACACAGATGATGCAACACACTTCATTATGCACGAGAACACTTCTCAGGTTCCTTCAGATTCATTTGCAGTAAGTGCAACAACCTTTGAACACAGAACATCGTCCATTAGTCCATCCAAATTGTGCAAACACATACAAGAACTCTGAAACTCAATTTCCGTATCACCAAAACACAAACATCTTTGCCAAAACTTAGATAACACCATTACAAGGCATATTCCAAATCTACAAAACCTAAAACAAAATAGCAGAGGACTGCGGAGCAAAAAAATTTCTCCTAGTCTACAAACAAGCAACTCTACCAAACCAATTCACACATTGGTTAACACAACTTTCACACACCATCAAACCAGAAGCTACAAATCAAGAGATATCACCATCATATCATCAACAACAACCCTTTAGATCCACACAAGCATAGGATCAACACAGATGAAACACAGAGCACATATTGAAGCACATTCTGAACTCATACATAAATCTAACTTTATTCTTTATTAATTTTCTCAAAAGCACTTGGAAACTCATTATTTCACCACATCTACAACATCATAAGGATAGCTCCATGTACTCACAACATCTCAATAGCATCTCAACATACTTAACTATGTTGACATCAATGACAACATTAATGACAACACCACCAAACTTGCTCATACTTGCAACAATCTCCCCCTTTGTCATTGATGGCAACACATGATGTGAAAAACCATCAAAGACAACTCTCTTCCTCTTCATGACTCTCTCTCCTTCTTTCTTCTACTATTTTTCACATGAATTTCTCTCCCCCTTTGACATCAATGGAAAAGATCAAAAACACTGATTACTCCCCCTTAGGAGTACACCCATTCAACTCATACTGCAACAATGAAAAACTTTTCTACTCCCCCTATGGAGTAGACCCATTCATCAATCTAGATAAATGAAGAATATGTGAATTCACTAGACTGATGTACCTCCATGTGCACCTAGTTCGGAGGGCCAATGACCCCCATCTTCTCCCTAAGATACTCAAAAGTATCCTTTGGAAGAGCCTTAGTAAATATATCTGCAATTTGTTCCTTCGTTGACACATACTCTAGCCTGACTTTATTCTCCAACACCTTCTCTGTCAGGAAATGATATTTGATAGATATGTGTTTTGTTCTTCAATGCATTACTGGATTATTTGAAATGTTTATAATAGCACTTGTATTGTCATATAAAATAGGAATAGGATCATCACATATCACTCCAATGTCTTTCATAGTTTACTTCATCCACAAAACTTGTATGCAACAAGATGTTGCAGCAATATATCATGCCTCTGTAGTGGATAAATAAATTGAGTCTTCTTTCTTACTCAACCAAGAAACTAATCTTCCACCAAGAAAGAAAACACCTCCACTGGTACTTTTCCGGTCATCCACACAACCAGCCCAATTTGCATCGGTATAAGCACTCAAAGTGAAATCAACATCCTTAGGACACCATAAGCCATAATTCAATGTACCTTTAAGATATTTGAATATCCTCTTATCAGTTTGATTTACTTGAATACCAAGAAAGAAATTCACCTCACCAATCATGGACATTTCAAATTCTTTTTGCATTTATTTTGCAAATCTTTTACACATGCCTTCATTTCCTCCAAAGATAATACCATCAACATATACTACCACTATCAAATTTTTGTTACCTTGCATTTTAAAGTAAAGATTGTTGTCAGCAAAGCCTTTGTAGAATCTTTTTTGTGTCAAGTATCTACCCAATCTTGCATACCAAGCTTTGGGAGCTTGCTTCAGTCCATACAATGCCTTCTTCAACTTACAAACCATATTTGGTTTGTCTGATAACTAAAATTCTTCAGGTTTTTCCATGTATACTTCTTCTTCTAATTCACCATTCAGGAATGCTAACTTGACATCCATCTGATATACTTTGAAATCCTTGTGGGCAGAAAATGCCAAAAACATCCTAATAGCTTCCATTCTAGCCACAGTGGAAAATGTTTCTTCAAAGTCTATTCCTTCAACTTGTGAGTATCCTTTGCATACAAGTCTTCTTTTGTTTCTTATAACTTCACCATTTTTATTCAACTTATTCCAGAACACCCATTTTGAACCATTTACATTCTTATTCACAAGTCTAGGAACTAATTCCAATGTCTGATTCTTTTCTATTTGTTGCAACTCTTCTTTCATAGCTCTCACCCAACTCTCATCTTCACATGCTTCACACACAGACTTAGGTTCTATTTTAGAAAGTTAACACGGATTTACCTCAGCCGCTACTTTACTTGTTGTCTTCACACCTTCACTCTTATCTCCAATTATCTGTTCCTCTGGAAGATTCCTCTGCACATACTTCAGAGTCTTAGAAACATGTTCCGGTTCATTTTCTTCTTCTTCTTCAGTTTGTTCTTCTTCCTCTTCATTATTCTCTTCAAGTAATGGTATGCCAATAGGATCATCTAGTTCCACTTCACTTATCTCAATAGTTCTATGCATGTCCTCATCAACCTTTACATTAGCACTATCAACAATCTTTCTTAATCTTTTATTGAAGTATCTATATACTTTTCTGGTAGTTGAGTACCCAAGAAAAAATCCTTCATCACATCTAGCATCAAACTTTCCAATATTTTCATCATCTCTTTTAATGTAACATCTACTTCCAAAGACCTCAAAGTACTTCACAGTAGGAGTCTTACCGGTCCATAACTCAAAAGGAGTCTTTGTGTTGTTGTCTCTAATCTGAACTCTGATAAGAACATAAACAACAATGTGTATTGCCTCTCTCTAGTACACATCAAGTACATTTGATTCTTTCATCATGGTTCTTGTAGCTTCTTGTACCATCCTATTTTTTTCTCAACCACTCCATTTTGTTGAGGTGTTCTCAGAGCAGAAAAGTGTCTTTTTATGCCATGCTCTTCACAAAATGCATTAAATTCACTAGAAGTGAATTCTCCACCTCTATTAGATCTCAAACATTTGATTCTTAGGTTCACTTCATTTTCCACTCTTGCTTTGAACACTTTAAACCTATCCAGGGCCTGAGTCTTCTCTCTAAGAAAATAAACCCATGTCATTCAAGAATAATCATCAATAAGGAGCATGAAATACATGTCACCATTTAGGCTTCCTATTCTAGTCAGACCACAAAGATTTGTATGAATTAATTCTAGCATTTCGGTAGTAGATCATTATTTTCCCTTAAAACTGCTTCTTGTATGTTTCCCTAACTAACTTCTATGAATAGTATTAGCAGGCCTTGTGATTTTAGGCAGACCTTAGACAACATCTCTTCAACTGATTCTGACTAGATTTTCAAATTTTACATGTCCCATTCTCTAGTGCCACAACCAACTTTCATTGACTTGAGATACAAGGCACTGACCATCAACACCCTTAAGCTGATAGATGTTTCCATAAGTTCTCCTTCCTGCAGCAACCATATCTCTAGATCCTCCTCTAATCTCGCAGGTATTATTCTAAAACACAAGTTTAAAACTTTTGCTAAACATTTTTCCAACACTCAAAAGGTTATGCCTTAAACCCTTTACATAATATACATCATCAATGTTGTGTATTCCATCAAAACTAATTGTACCTTTCCCAACAATCTTTGCTCTTGAATCATCACCAAACATGACCAAACCACCATCATAATTTTCAAGTTTAGTAAACTTACTTTTATCTCCGGTCATTTTATTAGAGCATCCACTGTCAATCACCCAGTATTCTTCATCTTATTGAGCATGAAAGGCAGTGACCAAAGTACCTTCCATCTCATTCTTTTAATTCCCTGAAATGTTCTTTCTTGCATAATTTCTAGGGTTAATAGACAGATTTATTCTCCAAAGATAAAAACAAGCATTCACTATCATCACCCCCATAATTAGATTCATCATCAAATATTTTGGCTTCTTCTTTAACATAATACAACTTCTTATATTTCTTATCCTTTCTATCCTTATCTTTATAATCCTTGTTCTTATGTACAACTCTATTCAGACATCTTGAAGCATAATGACCAATATTACCACAACTGAAAAATTTAAAGGGAAACATACCTTTATACTTATTGGTACCTTTCTTCAACTTCCTAGTAAAATTTTCTTCCAACTCATCAGAACCATCACTATCCAGATCATCCTTGGTCTTTTTTTCTTTAAATGTAGTTTATGTCTTTTCCTCCTTTCCAAAATTTCTCATCTCAAATGTTGTCAAGGTGCCAAATAACCATTCTTTAGTATACTTCTTAGGATCATACATCTCTTAAATAACTGAGCTCTTTTCACTGTAACACTCAAGTAGGGTTATTAGAATCTTCTCAATTATATCTTCGTCAGTCAACTTTCCCCCTTGATTCTTAACTTCATTTGTTGCAAGTTCAACCCTCTGGAAATAGCTTACAAAGTCTTCCCCTTCTTCCATTTTCAAATTCTCATATCTACACTTTGTTGTTAGCTTCTTTGTCAATTTTACTCTTTCATTTCCTTCATACAATTCTTCTAACTTATTCCAAACTTCATTTGTAGTGTCCAAAGAAAGAACCTTAGTTCACTTAGTTTTAGATAGGGCACCGAGATAGGATATCTCGCTTTCTCATTCTCCTCATAAGCAGAAACCTCATCTGTAGTAGTAGGACCACTCGTCGAAGCAACATACTTCATCTCAATAGCCTTCTAGGTCTTGTAACCAAGAGAGATAATATATCCTCTCATCTGCACTTTCCAATCACTGTAATCAGATCCATCAAACATGGGCATTGCCAACTTATGCACCATCGGATCTTCCTTAAGCAGTTAAGCTCTACATTAAGGAACCAAAGCTATGATACCAATTGTTAAAAGGTGCAGGAAAACTGAGAGGGGTGGGTGAATCAATTGTCGCCAAATTCAAACAAAAAACTTCAAACACTTATTAACTTCACAAACACATTGTTATGTTATTAAGTATGAACATGAAATGTAGATAATAGAAAGAAAAATCAACACAATGAACACAAGATTTTACATGGAAAACCCAATGAGGTAAAAACCACGGTGAGGATTAACTCACAATATAAAGTGATAGAAAAACCAAATACAAAAGGCTCACTGCCAAGGGCTCACTACCCAAATACAAAGGCTCACTTCCTATAAAAGGACTCATTGTCCAACAGGGAGGATCACTACCTACAAATACAATAGATAACAAAAAGATCCCCCACAAAAAATTACACACATTCATAGCCTTGAATAGAAGATTGTAGAAACCTTCAGCTCATTACTTTCAAGAATCTAACACAATGACGTATTGTTGCCTCAACTCACTTTCACACAACTCTGATCTTCACTTGTGGCTTACTTCGTTGCTTGTGCATGTCTTAATCCTTCGCATCTCAACTTGCATTTATACCATCTTCAACCTTAGAAACTTTCTCCAAGGTTGGCCACATAAGCTTCATTTCATAAATTCAAATTAGGTCAACAGCTCAACATTCCCACAATGGAAAGGAATGAGAGTGGACCAATTAAACACTTAACCAAGACCAAAAACAATGTCTCAGATCAACCACATGATTCTTTAATTAAATTTTAATTTTGATTAGGAAGTGTAAACACCAGGTCGGCCAAACCTAATGAAGACACAAATGAACATTGAAGTACATGCTTCCTAGCAAGAAGATAACACACGGATGACACAACACGCTTGATTATGCATGAGAACATTTCTCAGGTTCCTTCAAATTCATCCGCAGCAAATGCAACAACCTTCAAACACAAAACATCTTCCATCAGTCCATCTAGACTATGCAAACACATACATCAAATCTGAAACTCAATTTATGGATCACCAAACCGCAAACAACTTTTCCAAAACTTAGATTGTTAGAAACCAATATCTGAAATGCAAACCAGAAAATAACCTTCCACAAAGAGAAAAAAAAAAAAAGCAAGAGCTTTGCAAAAGATGTGCAAAATAATATTATTCAGGAATTCATAATTACAAGATATGATTTTCTTTATAAAAGCAAAGATGCATAAACCTAATCTTATCTTGAGCAAAAAGATAGCTCAGCAAGATAAGGATAACAACCTATAACCTAGGAATTAAATAATGCCTAAGTAAAGTTATTCAAGTGTAAATAAATATTAATTACACTAACACCCCCCATAAGTACAACTGAGGGAGACTAAAAAAGCATGCACCTAAAACTAAGATGAATGCAAGAAAGCATGAATGAGTCCTGAAAACAAGGCCTAATCAAGTACCCATGTACAAATGCAATAATGAGGTAGAGAAGGAAAACCCAGTGGGACAAAACCCCCCTACAATGAGATGACTACTGCAAGAAGCACTAAAAGAACATTGTGGAGTAACACTGGAACCGCAATATGAAAAGCAAGGAAAGATACTTCTGTCTACAACTGAAATCGAAAACGAAATCATAATAATGTGATAGCAGACCCGATGTCACGGAACACTGGAAAACTCAAACTGGAACAACCCTGGAATATGTGAAGCAACAGTAGATGAAATGATGAAAGAATCTAGAAACTGTGTATCTCGATGCCGATGCCAAACTGTGACTAAAACTCTTCCATGGGATGGAGTACCATGAAGACTCTGGAACATTAACCATAAAAACATGGCCTTCAAACTGAGAAGGATCTTAACCAATTCGGATCAAGAAACATAATCTCTCAACAGAAGTGTGAACCAATGAATCTGATATGTGTCAAGCAATAGCAAAAAATATGGCCAAAAGAAACTAAGAAACCAGATAACCCATGCGAGTTTCCATCAAAAAATATGGAGATCAAAGTGCATGCACACTCTAATCAAATTATTATGCAAGAAACCCCCATGATGGAACTTGATCTCAATTCATTTATTACAATAACCCAACGATTGTAAAAGGAGAGCATACAAATATGCATAAGTAGAAAATAAAAATAGACCTTAGATCTATGTAGAGGACTGAACCAGATTTCCAACGCCACAAGAATGGCAAAAAATGGATCACCGAGTCAAAAGATATGCCCTCCGTAGTGAAAACAACAACATCTAAGTTCAAAGGCCTACAAAATAAATCTAGAGAAAAATCAGAAGAATCCACCTTCACCACTGGATCAATGTCAAAATCAACTTTCCAACGGTATCTCGTTTATGAAAAAAGGACACTGTACACAAAATTTGCGCTCAATTTTGTAAAAACTGCTCCAAAATGCCCAATAAGGGCTGCAGGGTGCCCTGTGCGCGACCAGAGGATGGCGGATTTGGGGTGGGGGTAGAGCCCGTAGTCATCCATGTGACTGGCGTAGGTGCTGAGGGGGCTGATGGAGTTGGCAAATAGTGCATGGTCCTTAATAGGACCATCGCTAGTGCTTAGTAGAGCCTGCGAGGGTGGGCGGGAGGACCCCGGCCCTCCATGTGACAGGGGGTGTTGCAGATGGGCCCGCGGGGGTTAGAGGCTGAGTGGTAGAGGAGGGTGGTGGTGGTGGGTTGGCGACCGCCCGATGGCCACTAGGTGGCCGTCGGGTGGCACGTTTCCACGAAACTATAGAAACCGGCGCATATTTCAAAAAACCCACTTTTTAATTTTTTTTTTGCTTTTCATGCCTCAAAGTGCATGCTGGGGAGGCCATACGACCTCCCTGGCAAAAAAATTTTTCCTCAAAAACAACTTTCTCCAAAATCAATGAAACGAAAGGTGATCTTAGGGTTTTTGGCCACTGCAAACGCGATGGTGACCTTCGTTTCTGCCCAAAATGCTCCAAAAATTCTTCTACCCCCAGAGCTTGCAAAAAATCTTTGAGTTTGAAACCCTCACAGATCTAGCAAATGATGACCAAAATCTGCAAGATAAAAGCCAATCCTAACTTTTTCCACTGCTTTGAATCCAATGGTGAAGCCCACTCTAA
Organism: Sequoia sempervirens; assembly: GCA_007258455.2. Classification (NCBI taxonomy): domain Eukaryota; kingdom Viridiplantae; phylum Streptophyta; class Pinopsida; order Cupressales; family Cupressaceae; genus Sequoia; species Sequoia sempervirens. The sequence continues at coordinate 170,542,477 of VDFB02000017.1, forward strand.
TCCAAAATGCCTCATAGATGAACTCAAGGCATGACACCCTCAAGGAATCTTGAACGAACTCTGCAATGATTTTCTCAAAAATCTGAGAAGGGGCTGCAAATCAAGGCTCTAATACCATGTTAGAAACCAAGATCTAAAATGCAAACTAGAAAATAACCTTCCACAAAGAGAAAATAAAAAAAAAGCAAGAGCTTTGCAAAAGATGTGCAAAATAATATTATTTAGGAATTCATAATTACAAGATATGATTTGCTTTATAAAAGAAAAGATGCATAAACCTAATCTTATATTGAGCAAAAAGATAGCTCAACAAGATAAGGATAACAACCTATAACCTAGGAATTAAATAATGCCTAAGTAAAGTTATGCAAGTGTAATTAAATATTAATTACACTAACATAGAGAACACCATTACAAGGCATATTCCAGATCTGTGAGACTTGAAAAAAAATAGCAGAGGACTATGAAGCAAAAAAATTCTCCCAGTTCATAGACAAGCAACTTTTCCAAACTAGTTCACACATCGGTGAACACAACTTTCACACACCATCAAACCAAAAGCTACAAATCAGGAGATATCACCATCATATCATCAAAAACAACCCTTTAGATCCACACAAGCATAGGATCAACACAGATGAAACATAGAGCACATACCAGAGCACATTTTGAACCCATACATAACTCTGACTTCCTTCTTTATTAATTTTCTCAAAAGCACTTGGAAACTCATCATTTCAGCACATCTGCAACATCATAAGGATAGCTCCAAGTACTCATAACATCTCAACAACATCTCAACATACTAAACTATGTTGACATCAATGACAACATTAATAAAAACACCACCAAACTTTCTTAGACTTGCAACAAAACCCGATTATGTGAAATATTATAGAATTTGCAAAACCACATCATTGGTCATTGGGAAGACTCTCCAATCCTTTGGGTTGGTATTCCAAGGAAAATACCAAGCCTAAGGCTTGGGGATTCCCAAAGCAAGATATGTGTGCTCATTATAGCGCGCTCGCGTTATATCTTAGTTTTGACATGGTTTTTGCGTTTGTGTGAGACATGTCTAGCAAGACATAACGTGAGTGCAGTATAACGCACTCGTGTTATCTATTGCTTTATGTTAAATGCTACTCTATTGAATGTATGTATGCATGCTTGTATGTATATATGTATGTATGTCTGTATGTATACTTGTATGTATGTATGTATGTTGTATGTATGTATGTATCAATGCATGTATATTGTATGTATGCCTATATGTATGTAAGATTGTATCTACATATGTACATGTATGCTTGTATATATGTAGGATCATATGTACATATGTATTATGCTTGTATGTATGTATGTCTTTAGAGGGAGGGAGAATTTTAAGAGAGAGAGAGAGAGAGTTGTCTAGGTAGGGTGGGAAGGAGAGAGGGAGGGACAAACCTAAGAGAGAGAGAGAGAGGTAGAGAGGTAGTGAGAGAGAGTAAATTGAGAGAGGGATAAGGGGTGGAAGGGAGAGTCTAAGATAGAGGGAGTGGGAGAGAAGGGGTTGTATTAAGAGGGACTTAGCTAGGTAAGGTGGGAGGGAGAGAGGGAGAAAGAGAGATATGGGGTGGGAGAGAGAGAATTGAGAGAGAGGGAGAGAGAGAGTTATGTAGGTAGGGTTCCAAAGGGAGAAACTTGAGAGTGTGAGGGGGGTGAGAGGGAGATACTTGAGAGATAGATAGTGAGAGGGAGTGTGAGAGTGAGAGACCTAAGAGAGGGAGAGGGTGTGGGAGTGACCTAAGAGAGGGAGAGATAGAGGGGGTGGAGTGAGAGGAACTTATCTAGGTAGGGTGGGAGGAATAGATAGAGAGAGGGGGGGGAGAGAGAGAGAGAGAGAGAGTTACCTAGGTAGGGTGCTAGAGGGAGAGACCTGAGAGAGAGAGAGGGGGTGGGAGGGAGAGACCTGAGAGAGGGAGAGAGAGGGAGTGGGAGAGAGAGGGAGTGATGGAGAGGTAGTGGGAGGGAGATAGAGAGAGATAGATAGAGACAATTAGAGAGGGTAGGAGAGAGGGAGAGAGAGGTGAGATGTGTACATAGAGAGAAAGGGATAGGGGTTGAGGGTATACGGTTGAGGGATTAGGGTGGAGTACCTATTGTAAGGAAAATTAGATGCGGAAAATAATTTTCCTAACGTCAATACCTAAGGGAAGAATGTCGATACACTTTAAAATTTACACTTACAGTCCAATTAAGATGCACTATGAAGCAGATAACAGAAACAGAGTATTTGACAATCACACATGAACACCAGATATATGTGGGAAAACCCTTACAGGAGAAAAACCCACCACACCAAGAGAAGTCACTTTGTATTATAGTAATAATGATTACATACAAGTTTTAGACTTATCTTTCTGATGTTTGTATACAGTAGCATTCACCATGAACAATCTTTGTACAGGAACCTTCAACTTACAGTCTACACATAATAGAATTCATTTACTGATCATACAACCACCCAACAATCCATCGATGCAACCAACCAACCAATCACAATCAGTAATTACAAAGTATATCCATGTTGTTCCATGTCTGTCAAGCTTCCTCACAGAACCGTCACAACGAAAAAACTTCCAACTATTCAAATTCGGCTTCTATGATTGGCCGAATACCAGCCACGTAGATAGTCATTGCTCGGTCAGAAGAAATAAACATTGTTGGCATCTTGGTGAGACACTAACAGTGTCTCGCCGATGCCACAAAGTCTTCATATTGATGTCGCCAAGAGTTGTTTCCATCGGCAAGAGGTTTCACCGAGCTTACAACTAGTATCAGCTTAAGTTTTCCTTTCGACAAGACTATCACTCTCGCCAAGACATCCCAACAAGCCTTCATGTGTTACACCGAAGCACCAAATAGTCAGTGAGACCTATCACTTTCACCAGGACATCATAGCGAGGTCCAAAAAGTCTCATAGATGTTAGTTTACCATTCAGCAAGAGTATCGTTCTTCGCCAGGACCTCACGCCAAGTCATTCAGGTTATACCGAAGTCACATGTTATGTCGAGCTCCAATCACCAGTTGGCAAGACTTAACACCTTCACCAAGAGTTCTTATCGAACACATATATGTTACATCGATGACCATCATTCTCTAAGACCTACACTGAATACTTTACTTTGAGGTCTTTAAGTTATACCGGGACCATCACTCATCACTAGGAGTCACACTGAGAGAAAACTTTAGTATCGGTAAGACATTAACACTTCGCCCAGACTCCATAACGAAACCTTAGTGTTACATCGATGACTCCCGAGTGTGTCCCCATCGGCATGACTTTCATCTATTGCTAAGACCTCACAACGGGATCTTTATGTTATCACGAAGCCATCATATGTATTCCTGTAAGCGAGACATTCATAGTTTGTTGGGACTTCTTCCCGAGTGTTGAAGTCACTCCAAAATCCCCAGTCACTATGAGTCTCCCCAATGACCGATTGAATGGCCTGTCGGCCAGAGGTCTCCATGCAGTGAGAGGTTACAATGACTACTTCTCGTCACAGCGATAGACTCCATAGTGAAAACTTGCAGTGAGACAAAAGCTAGGTCATAGCGACCTATACAAAACATGATGTTCCAAACTGCTAGTCGGCCAAACATTTGAGCTGTCACACCGACTTGACTCCAATGGAGGTTTCAGCCTGTGATGATTGAGGCATAATTTTCCAACACTTATAGGGCTGATGGTTTAGGGTATTAGGTTTTAAGGGTTGAGGGTTGAGGGTAGAGGATATTGGGTTGAGGGTAGAGGGTAGAAGGTTTAAGGGTTTAGGGTTGAAGGTAGAGAGTTTAGGGTATAGGTTTGAGGGTATATGGTTGAAGGATTATGTTGAGGGTCCAATGTAAAGGGTAGAGAGTATGTGGTTTGAGGTTTTAGGTTTTAAGGGTTAGGGTTGAGGGTTGAGAATTGAGGGTTGAGGGTTTAATGTATAGGGTAGAGGGTAGAGGGTTTAAGGGTTTAGGGTTTAAGGGTTGAGGGTTGAGGGTTGAGAGTTGAGGGTTTAATTTTGAGGGTAGAGGATTGAGGGTATAGGGTTGAGGGATTAGAGTTGAGGATCCAATGTATAGGGTAGAGGGTATAGGGGTTGAGGGATTAGGGTTTAAGGGTTGAGGTTTGAGGGTTTAAGGGTTGAGGGATTAAGGTTTGAGGGTTTAGGGATTAGGGTAGAGAGTTTTATTTGGTTTAAGAGTTTAAGGGTTGAGGGTAGAGTGTATTGGGTTGAGGTTAGAGGGTAGAGGGTTTAAGAGTTTAGGGTTTAAGGGTTGAGGGTTGAGGGTTTAGGGTTTAGGGTTGAGTGTTTAAGGGTTTAAGGGTTGAGGGTTTAGGGTTGAGGGATTAGGGTAGAGAGGGAGGGATGGATGGATAGAGAGATGGAGGGAGAAGTGAGATAGAAAGGAGAGAAGAGGAGGGAAGGATAGAGATATATGATGGTTGAGGATCCAATGTATAGGGTAGAGGGTTGAGAATTGAGGGTATAGGGTTGAAAACCTATAGGGTTGAGTGATTAGGGTATTAGGTTGAGAATATGGGGTTGAGGGATTAGGGTTGATGGTACATATGGTTGAAGGATTAGGGTTGAGGGTCCAATGTTCAAGGTAGAGGGTATTGGGGTTGTTGGTTTAGGGTTTTAGTGTTGAGGATTGAGGGGTTGAGGGTTGAGGGTTCAATTTATAGGGTAGAGGGGAGAGGGTATAGGGTTTAAGGGTTGAGGGTTGAGGGTTTAAGGTTGATGGTAGAGGATTGAGGGTATATGGTTGGGGGATTAGGGTTGAGGGTCCAATGTATAGGGTAGAGGGTATAGGGGTTGATAGATTAGGGTTTAAGGGTTGAGGGTTGATAGATTATGGGCCAAGAGGGTTGAGGGATTAGGGTAGAGAGTTTACTTGGGTTTAAGGTTTTAAGGGTTGAGGGTAGAGGGTTTAATGGTTTAGGGTTTAAGGGTTGAGGGTTTAGGGTTTAGGGTTGAGTGTTTAAGGGTTTAAGGGTTGAGGGTATACAGTTGAGGGATTAAGGTAGAGAGGGATGGAGGGAGGGAGGGAGAGTTCCATAAGTTAGATAGAGAGAAGGAGAGAAGAGGAGGGAGGGACAATGATATATGAGGGTTGAGGATCCAATGTATAGGGTAGAGGGTTAAGAATTGAGGGTATAGGGTTGAGGACCTATAGGGTTGATGGTTCAGGGTATTGGGTTGAGGGATTGAGGTTGAGGGTCTATATGGAAGGATTAGGGTTTATGGTTTATGGTTTGAGTGTTGAGGATTGAGGGATTAAGGGTTGAGGGTTGAGGGTTTAATGTATAGGGTAGAGGGTAGAGGGTAGAGGGTTTAAGGGTTTAGGTTTTAAGGGTTGAGGGTTGAGGGTTTAAGGTTGAGGGTAGAGTATTGAGGGTATAGGGTTGGGGGATTAGGGTTGAGGGTCCAATGTATAGGGTAGAGGGTATAGGGGTTGAGTGATTAGGGTTTAAGGGTTGAGGGTTGAGAGTTGAGGGATTAAGGGTCAAGAGGGTTGAGGGATTATGGTAGAGAGTTTACTAAGTGGGTTTAATGTTTTAAGGGTTGAGGGATTAGGGTTGAGGGTAGAGGGTATTGGGTAGAGGGTAGAGGGTAAATGGTAGATGGTTTAAGGGTTTAGGGTTTAAGGGTTGAGGGTTGAGGTTTTAGCGTTTAGGGTTGAGCGTTTAAGGGTTTATGGGTTAAGGGCATACGGTTGAGGGATTAGGGTAGAGAGGGAGGGAGGGATGGATAGAGAGATGAAGGGAGAAGTGAGATAGAGAGGAGAGAAGAGGAGGGAGGGACAAAAATATATGAGGGTTGAGGATCCATTATATAGGGTAGAGGGTTGAGAATTGAGGGTGTAGGGTTGACAACCTATAGGGTTGAGGGATTAGGGTATTGGGTTAAGGGTATAAGGTTGAGGGATTAGGGTTGAGGGTACATATGGTTGAAGGATTAGGGTTGAGGGTCATATGTATAGGGTAGAGGGTTTAGGATTTGAGGGTTGAGGATTGAGGGATTAAGGGTTGATGATTGATAATTGAGGGTTGAGGGTTGAGGGTTTAATGTATAGGCTAGAGGGTAGAGTGTAGAGGGTTTAAGGGTTTAGGGTTTAAGGGTTAAGGTTGTAAGGTTGAGGGTAGAGGGTTAAGGGTATAGGGTTGGGGAATTATGGTTGAGGGTCCAATTTATAGGGTAGAGGGTATAGGGGTTGAGGGATTAGGGTTTACGGGTTGAGGGTTGAGGGATTAGGGTAGAGATTTTACTTTGGTTTAAGGGTTTAAGGGTTGAGGGATTAGGGTTGAGGGTAGAGGGTAATGGGTTAAGGGTAGAGGGTAGAGGGTTTAAGGGTTTAAGGTTTAAGGGTTGAGGGTTTAGGGTTTAGGGTTTAGGGTTAAGTGTTTAAGGGTGTAAGGGTTGAGGGTATACGGTTGAGGGATTAGGGTAGAGAGGGAGGGATGGATGAATGGAGGGATGGAGAGATCAGTGAGATAGAGAGAAGGAGAGAAGAGGAGGGAGGGACAAAGATATATGAGGATTGAGGATCCAATGTATAGGGTAGAGGGTTGAGAATTGAGGGTATAGTGTTGAGGACCTATAGGGTTGATGGTTTAGGGTATTGGGTTGAGGGTAAAGGTTTGATGGATTAGGGTTGAGGGTACATATGGTTGAAGGATTAGGGTTGAGGGTCCAATGTATATGGTAGAGTGTATCAAGATTGAGGGTTTAGGGTTTGAGGGTTGAAGATTGAGGGATTAAGGTTTGAGGGTTGAGGGTTTAATGTATAGGGTAAAGGGTAGATGGTAGAAGGTTTAAGGGTTGACGGTTGACGGTTTAAGGTTGAGGGTAGAGGATTGATGGTATAGGGTTCAGGGATTAGGTTTGAGGGTCCAATGTATAGGGTATAGGGGTTGAGGGATTATGGTTTAAGGGTTGAGGGTTGAGGGTTGAGGGATTAAGGGTCAAGAGGGTTGAGGTATTATGGTAGAGTGTTTACCAAGTGGGTTTAAGGTTTTAAGGGTTGAGGGATTAGGGTTGAGGGTAGAGAGTATTGGGTTGAGGGTAGAGGGTAGAGGGTTTAAGGGTTGAGGGTTGATGGTTTAGGGTTTAGGGTTGATTTTTTAAGGGTTTAAGGGTTGAGGGTATACAGTTGAGGGATTATGGTAGAGAGGGAGGGATGGATGGATAAAGAGATGGAGGGAGAAGTGAGATAGAGAGAAGGAGAGAAGAGGAGGGAGGGATAGAGATATATGAGGGTTGAGGATCCAATGTATAGGGTAGAGGGTTAAGGATTGAGGGTATAGGGTTGATGATCTGTAGGGTTGAGGAATTAGGGTTGAGGAATTAGGGTTGAGGGTAGATATGGTTGAAGGATTTGGGTTGAGGGTCCAATGTATAGGGTAGAGGGTATCGGGGTTGAGGCTTTAGGGTTTGAGGGTTGAGGATTGAGGGATTAAGGGTTGAGGGTTGAGAATTGATTGTTGAGTGTTTAATGTATAGGGTAGATGGTTTAAGGGTTTAGGGTTTAAGGGTTTATGGTTTAAGGTTGAGGGTAGAGGATTGAGGATATAGGGTTGGGGGATTATGGTTGAAGGTCCAATTTATAGGGTAGAAGGTATAGGAGTTGAGGGATTATGGTTTAAGGGTTGAGGGTTGAGGGATTAAGGGTCAAGAGGGTTGAGGGATTAGGGTAGAGAGTTTACTTAGGTTTAATGGTTTAAGGGTTGAGGGTAAAGGGTTGAGGGTAGAGGGTAGAGGGTTTAAGGGTTTAGGGTTTAAGGGTTGAGGCTTAAGGGTTGAGGGTATACGGTTGAGTGATTAGTGAAGAGAGGGAGGGATGGAGGGAGGGAGAGATTGAGGGATAAGTGAGATAGAGAGAAGGAGACTAGAGGATGGAGGGACAGAGATATATGAGGGTTGAGGATCCAATGTATAGGGTAGAGGGTTGAGAATTGAGGGTATAGGGTTGATGACCTATAGGGTTGAGGGATTAGGGTATTGGATTGATGGTATTGTTACCCAATTTTCACCTACAGGCTCAATCAGGTAGGGAAACCTATGTTGCAGGTGTTATGAAGGCCAAATGGAGACATTGTGGTACATGATTAAATCATACCCCTGATGCATTTCTCAAGGAGCTCAGTTGAAAATCTGCCTCAGTCAATTTTGGCATAAAGTTCCTCTAAGGAGAAAGTCGGCAAGACCTTCCAACTGTCTTGCTGACTAGCAAGGTTTCTATTCATTTTTGAAATGTCTCGATCGGCCAAAAATTTTAATCGTTGTGAGGTTTTGTATCTCCCTCCACATGGGAAGTATCTCGCCAACAAGGAAAGGATGTCTCAAAAAAAGGAGACATCATCAGTGTGAGGTCTTTCTGATCAATCGCAGTTTGGCCAAAACAATGGAGCTCTCGCCAAAAGGTTTTGGGCTTGCCAAAAATTAGCGGTCTCCCCGAAAGAAGGTCCGAGCTCGCCAGGAAAGCAAGGCTTTAGCATGCGGTCTCAGCAACTGTTGGTCGTCTTGCCAAAGCGGCAGACGTCAAGGAGAGGTCTTACCAACTCAGTAAGGTCTCGCCTAAATGAGATGCCTTCAGTGTACACATATGGGGGCTTCGCCATAGGGTCTCACCGACAGGGTAAGGTCTCGCTGAAGTGGAGCGGTGTTAGCGAAGAAGTATGAGTTCAAGGAGATGTCTTAGTGACTAACAGAGGTCTCGGTGACAGGGGCTAGCAAAGGGGTAAACTCTCACTGACAGGGTGGACTCTTGCTGACATGAAAGGCGGTCTCAGAGAAGGAAACAAGCTTGGTGAAAGGTCTCGCTGACAAGTGGTGGTCTCCCCAACAAGAAAGGAAGCGGCATCAGAAAAAGAAAGGTGCTCACCATGATGTCTTGCCGACCCGATAGGGTCTTGCTGAGATGAAATGGGCTCGCTGAAAGATATTGCCTTCAGCATGAGGTCTGGCCGAATGAAGAAGGTCCTACCAACAGAGGGGTGCCTTCAGTATAATATTTTGAGTTTAGGGAGAAGTCTCCCTGACCCAATGGTCTCGCCAACCGTTGTGCACAAGAAGGTAAGCTCTCACCAAAACAAGATGCCTTCGGCAAGATGTCTTGCCGACTTGATATTGTCTTTTCGACATGGTGGTGGTCCCGGATGAGGTCTCAGCAAAAGGAGGTGCCATCGATCAGATGTATCACTGATTGTTGTTAGTCACACCGAGGGATTCTCCCTTTGACATAGTGTTTTCAGCTCGCCATGATGTCTCACCAACCCTAAAGAGTCTCCCCGAGGTGCTTTTAGCTCGCCAAAAGATTTTTCCTTCGGCATAAGGTCTTGCCGATTGATGTTTGTCTTGCCAATAGCGATGGATCTATTATAGGCTTCAGTCAGACCTTTGGCCGACAGCGATAGTCTAGGCGACAATTTTTGACATCAGCGTAACTTTTTCCACTCGTCGTGAGGTCTCACCAATGGTTGTGTGTTATGCCAACCATCCTATGGAGCATAATCACATCGGGGAGACACTGCCAGTGTCTCACTGACATGCCATTGTGGCTAATGACCTTTGACCACCTGGGAATCTTACGTAGCATGTGTTCAACCAATCAGAAGGAGCTACAGGCAAACCATTGGTAGCTTCACTGGTGCCAAGAAGATCAACAGAGCATAACAACATCGATCTACTATGAGATTGAAGGTGATTAGTCAGCTTGGTGAACATGGTGTTTGGATCTAATAGGGTAGATCAGATGCTACTTCTCAAAGATGGTCAACTTGCAAAAAGATCTTGAGTAGAAAAATCCAAAGGAGCAAAGAGGCCACGAGTCTCCGTAACAGCTGGGATCTCTGCTGGCAGAAGAGGGGGATCGACATTAACGATAATGCTTTAGAGCATTCAAAGCGGTCCTTCAAGGAGGTTCGAAGATAGACACGAAGGATAGAAGTAAATGCAAGTATTACATAAGATCTTAAGGCTTCCCCTGAAGGTGATCTGTCACTAACATGGACAACAAGGATACACTTGAATGCAACATTAACTTCATTTGAAAAGATCTAAGGGCAGATCTTTAAAAATGCTGATATTTTTGTAAGCCCTAGGGACCGACATATTTTTGTATATAGGGCATTTTTGCCTCTTTGTAAAGGAGTTCTCATGATTCTTTTTGAAAGTCTGTGACTTTTGCAGTCCTTTGTTAGATTAGCAAACTTCTGTAACTCATTTTGAAGCATAGTATACAGAGTTTACCTTGGTCACTATTGAGGTTTCGAATTACCATCTTGTTCTTGGAAAGTGTTGTGCATTTCAGGTTAATGATCAAGTTATTTTGTGAATTTATTCTATTCCTTTATAGCTTTATCCTTTGTTTTCATGCCTTCCTTTGCAAAAGTATCATTATACAAATCACAAACTGTGTTTACATAATCACATATGGATTCTAGTTTGTGAAAAATATTTTGCTCTCTTGAAAAAGTGTGTGAATCAAACTTGTTTGTGATACATTAATTCAAAGCTTACAAAATTTGATGTGTAATCTTATGGTCATTGACAATTTTCAAGTGTAACCTAAGTATTCCATTGCTCTTATTAGTTTGGTGTATCACCATAGGGTTTAATTTTAATTTTATTCACTCCTTCTCCCTTTCCCTTTACAGAATCAGTAGTTTAGGTGATACCAAAGGAAGTCGGCCTTCTCTGGAGGTTGACCTCTTTCTACAAGTGACCCACAACTTTAGAGTTCTTCCCATGTTACACTGAGGTGTTGAACATCAGGTTCAATAGGGTGCAATTTCGGTGGATAACGGTTTTTGTCACACCCGGTGGGACAGTTCGAATCAGAACAGTTTAAAGAGTACATATTACTGCTAGTTTTTTATATGCAGCCAATAAGTTTCAAGCCCTTTAGATTGATAACATTAGCATATCATGGTGACTTTGGGTTTGGGAAGTAGCAGAAAAACTAGTGCATTAATAAGAAATTCAGCATACTGAGAGATTTGGTGTCTACCTTAGTATCATTCAGCCTTTGGAGGCAGTTTGAACAACACCTAGCAACTCCGAGCTCAAATCTTTTGGTTTCATAGGCACACATGTTGGTATGTCTCAAAATAATTTGTTAGTTCTGAGTTTCCAGCTCTTTGAATGAAAAGTTGTCAAATATTCATGAAAGTGCTTACTATTACCCTCCACATTATGAGTATGTTTCTCCTACACCTTATCAGTTACATTCAACCAACCATAATGTTGGTTTTAGCCCAATTTCCCTTGCAGCAATAACTAATCAGCATTTTCATCATGTTTCCCACCCTCTCACTCTGGTTCAGCCTTTGTTTCAATCAATATTTGATCAAAATCAGCCCCAAGAGGAGGTTTCTAATGGTAACCATTATGATTATTTATCTAATCAGTCTCAAAGACATCCATACCAAAACATATTGGACCTACTCCAACAGATTGACCATACGTTGTGGGATCTAAGTCAAGGTCTTCACAATATGGAGATTAATGATATTAGTAAGGTGCTTACCTGCCTATCTCAGATGTTGGTTGATATCAAGGTGCAAAAAGGTATCATTATGCAACAACAAGAAATGGCTAAACAAGTCTACTTTTATGATCAAGAGAGAGTGGCAAAAAGAATCCAATTCGAGGAAGGCCTTGAACAGGAAATAGATGCTAAGGAAGAAAAAATGAAGCTGCTCTCTGCTCAAGTGCAGAATACTCAAGCTTACTCAAATTATCAGCACCAACTAATGGAGGAGTTTCAAAAGATGTAGCTTGAGGGGAGTTCCAAAGAAAAGAGAATTGTTGCAGAAGAAGAGTAGCCCAATGATCAAGTTAGTTCATTCATCATAGAGGAGACTAGAATTCCAAATTTGTTACATCTAGCTATGGAGGAATATAGAAAGCAACAACAACAAATGATTGAACAATAGGAAAAAATTGGAGTTGTTGATAGATGATAATCAGCAAGACAATGGGGCCTTAATTCAGGAAGGAAAGCTTGAAATTAAACCTAATATTATCCTCCAAGGTGAGAGCTTTGATGTTTTTGAATATGTTGTGGTTGAAAAAGCTAATTTTGAACTTTTTGAAGAGATATGCACAAGTATAGTTGAACAGTTTTGTTCAAAGTTGGATGCTAAAGAATCAAAAGAATCATAAGAGGTTGTCACTCATGGTAAGTTGGAATAGCAGGTTCATAAGATTGAAGAAGTGATGAAACAATAGGAAAAACCTCATGAACCTAATTTGCAAAATCATAACTGGTTGGAGGAGCTTCCATTCCATTGTATAGAAGAAATTGAGACTTCATCACCACTTGAATTGTTGTCTTCTTTCATTGAAAAAGACAAGCTTGAATCAGAATGTAATTCTTCCAGTAATGATGAGAATTATAAGCAGCTTCCATTCTGGTCTATAAAAGAGCCTGAGGTTGATGAATTGATTGAAAGTGTGTTGGAGGAAGCCATCCCATTGTTCTCCATTGAAGGAATGAGTGTTCATTTGGGAAAGCATGAGCATACCAAGGAGGTTTCCATTTTTCCACCAAGTCAACCACAGGGATTAGGTTTTTCCAGCCAACAAGGTGATAAAATGGCCGCCCATGAGCAAGAGATCAGCAAGGAAATTTCAAGCTTTACCCTTACTAGAGGTTGCCCTATCAGATATTTTTCCCAGATGGAATTCAATACAACACCAATGATCAATCTTGCACCGATACATGAAAACACAATAGAGGATGTTATCAAGAAAGCACTGGCAGCCAAGCAAGAATATGTTTAGTTCACTTATCCTCCTTTGGTTGACAATAAATATGATCTGTTTAGTAATGTAAGTGAGCTTGTTCGCCTCTTTCAAGAAGCAATGCATCATCTTGTTAAAAAAAAAATTGTGTATCATTTTTACTCAGCTGTCCTTAAGCATGCCAATCATTGTACTTTGAAAATAAAGGGCATTTATTTCAGGAATCCAGCCAAAATGGAGACCAACAAAGATATTAATACCTTGCTTGCACCCAAGCATGAGGGTACTGTTGAGGAGGAGCACACTCAAGTTACCTTTCCACCTCAAAATGAGAATGTTTACATTCCATATGAAATGGTTAGTAGGATTGAATATGCTCTACAAGAGATCTTGCAGCTATCTATTGAATTGTCATGCATGCTCCATTTCTTTTTAGTTGTTCTCCAGCATAGCAAACATTGTAAACTTTTTAGAAAAGGTAGTTATTTTACCCAACCTATCAATGGGTTCGTTTGACCAGCTTCTTTGCTGGTTAGAATAGGGTAGGCTAGTTTCATTTCAAATGCATCTTTGTTTTCCCTAAGTGCTTTTGAGCATAGTTAGATAGTTTGCTTCTTTTGTGTTGGGTTTTCATAAATTTCAAGGGGTGTCTCTTATTGTTTTGTTGAGTTATAGCAATTTTCAATACTGTTTTCAAGTGGTGTTGGTTCTCTAATGACTCCATGCCTAATGGAAAAGTTTAGGCTACTAGTTTTCATGTTTAGCAGGCAAACATCCAGCTAAGGTCGCCAGAAATGTTACCAAATTTTCACCTACAGGCTCAATCAGGCAAGGCAACCTATGTTTCAGGTGTTATGTAGGCCAAATGGAGACATTGTGGTACATGATTAAATCATACCCCTGATGCATTTTTCAAGGAGGTCAATTGAAAATCTACCTCAGTCAAGTTTGGCATAAAGTTCCTCTAAGGAGAAAGTTGGCAAGACCTTCTAGCTGTCTTGCCGACTAGCAGGGTTTCTATTCATTTTTGAAATGTCCTGGTCGGCTAGACATTTTAATCACTGTGAGGTTTTGTATCTCCCTCCACATGGGAAGTATCTCGCCAACAAGAAAAGGAAGTCTCGGTGAAAGGAGACTTCATCGGTGTGAGGTCTTGCCGATCAATCACAGTTTGGACGAAAGAATGGAGCTCTCACCAAAAAATTTTGGGATCATCGACTATTGGTGGTCTCCCCAAAAGAAGGTATGAGCTCACTAGGAAAGGAAAGCTTTGACATGAGGTCTCGGTGACTATTGGTGGTCTCACTGAAGTGATCAGTGTCAGGGTGAGGTCTTGCCGACTCGGTAAGCTCTCGTCGAAACGGGATGCCTTCGGTGTATATGGGGGCTTCACCATAGGGTCTCACCGACGGGGTAACATCTCACTGAAGTGAAGCAGTGTCAGCGAAGAAGTAGGAGCTCGGGGAAATTTCTCAGCAAATAACAGAGGTCTCAGCGACAGGGGCTAGCAAAGGGGTAAAGTCTCACCAACAGGGTGGACTCTTGCCGACATGAAAGGCGGTCTCAGAGAAGGAAACGAGCTCAGTGAAAGGTCTCGCCGACAAGTGGTGGTCTCCCCGACAAGAAAGGAAGCAACATCGGCAAAAGAAAGGTGCTCACCATGATGTCTTTCTGACTCGATAGGGTCTTTCTGAGGTGAAATGGGCTCGCCAAAAGATATTGCCTTTGGCATGAGGTATGGATGAATGAGGAAGGTCCTGCCGATAGAGGGGTGCCTTCGGTATAATATTTTGAGTTCGGGGAGAATTCTCCCCAACCCAATGGTCTTGCTGACCATTGTGCACAAGAAGGTAAGCTCTCGCCGAAACAAGATGCCTTCAGCAAGATTTCTTGCTGACCCGATATGGTCTTTCTGACATGGTGGTGGTCCCGGATGAGGTCTCGGTAAAAGGAAGTACCATCGGTCAGATGTCTCACCGATGGTTGTTAGTCATGCCAAGGGATTCTCCCTTCGACATAGTGTTTTGAGATTGGTCAAATGTCTCACCGACCCGAAAGAGTCTCCCCGAGGTGCTCTCAGCTCACCGAAAGATTTTTCCTTTGGCATAAGATCTTGCCGACTGATGTTTTTCTTTCTAATAGCGATCGATCTGTTATAGGCTTCGATGAGACCTCTAGCTGACAGTGATAGTCTGGGTGATAATTTTTGACATTGACGTAACTTTTTTCACTCGCTGTGAGGTCTCGTCGATGGTTGTGTGCTATGTTGACCATCCTGTAGAGCATAATCGCATCGGGGAGACACGGCCAGTGTCTCACCTACATGCGATTGTGGTTGATGACCTTTCACCGCCTAGGAATCTTATGTAGCATGTGTTCAACTAATCAGAAGGAGCTACAGGCGAACCGTTGGCAGCTTGACCGGTTCCAAGAAGATCAATAGAGCATAATGACATCGATCTACTCTTAGATCGAAGGCGATCAGTCAACTCAATGAACATGGTGTTTGGATCTATCAGGGTAGGTCGGATGTTGCTTCTTGAAGATGGTCAACTTGCAGAAAGATCTTGAGCAGAAAAAGCTGAAGGAGCAGAGAGGCCACGAGTCTCCATAACAATTGGGATCTCTGCTAGTAGAAGAGGGGGATCAGCATTAATGATAATGCTTTAGAGCATTCAAAGCGGTCCTTCAAGGAGGTTCAAAGATAGACACGGAGGCCAGAAGTAAATGTAAGTATTACATAAGATCTTAAGGCTTCCCCTAAAGTCGATCTATCACCGACAATGACAGCAGGGATACACTTGTATGCATCATTAACTTCATTTGAAAAGATCTAAGGGCAGATCTTTAAAAATTCTGATATTTTTGTAAGCCCTAGGGGCCGACACATTTTTGTATATAGGGAATTTTTGCCTCTTTGTAAAGGAGTTCTCCTGATGCTCTTTGAAAGTCTATGATTTTTGCAATCCTTTGTCAGATTAGCAAACTTCTGTAACTCATTTTGAAGCATAGTATACAGAGTTTACCTTGGTCACTATTGAGGTTTCAAATTACCATCTTATTCTTGCAAAGTATTGTGCATTTCAGGTTAATGATCAAGTTATTTTGTGAATTTCTTATATTCCTTTATAGCTTTATCCTTTGTTTTCATGCCTTCCTTTGCAAAAGTATCATTATACAAATCACAAACTATTTTTACATAATCACATATGGATTCTAGTCTGTGAAAAATATTTTCCTCTCTTGAAAAAGTGTGTTAATCAAACATGTTTGTGATACATTAATGCAAAGCTTATAGAATTTGATGTGTAATCTTATGGTCATTGACAATTTTCAAGTGTAACCTAAGTATTACATTGCTCTTATCAGTTTGGTGTATCACCATAGGGTTTAGTTTTATTTTTATTCACTCCTTCGTTTCCCTTTACAGAATCAGTAGTTTAGGTGATACCAAAGGAATCTGGCCTTCTCCAGAGGTTGACCTCTGTCTACAAGTGACCCACAAATTTAGAGATCTTCCCATGTTACACTGAGGTGTTGTGCATTAGGTTCAATAGGGTGCAATTTCGGTGGATAACAAGTATAGTGTTGAGGGATTAGGGTTGAGGGTCCAATGTATAGGGTAGAGGGTATCAGGGTTGAGGGTTTAGGGTTTTAGGGTTGAGGATTGAGGGCTTAAGGGTTGACGGTTGAGGGTTTAATGTATATGGTAGAGGGTTTAAGGTTTTATGGTTTAAGGGTTGATGGTTGAGGGTTTAAGGTTGAGGATAGAGGATTAAGGGTATAGAGTTGGGGGATCAGGGTTGAGGGTCCAATGTATAGGGTAGAGGGTATAGGGGTTGAGGGATTAGGGTTTAAGGGTTGAGGGTTGATCATTGAGGGATTAAGGTTCAAGAGGGTTGAGGGATTAGGGTAGAGATTTTACATTGTTTTAGGGGTTTAAGGGTTGAGGGATTAGGGTATTGGGTTGAGGGTAGAGGTTAGAAGGTTTAAGGGTTTATGATTTAAGGGTTTAGGGTTTAGGGTTTAGGGTTTAGGGTTGAGTGTTTAAGGGTTTAAGGTTTGAGGGTATACGGTTGAGGGATTAGGTTAGAGAGGGAGGGATGGATAGAGGGAGAGATGGAGGGATAAGTGAGATAGAGATAAGGAAAGAAGAGGAGGGAGAGACAAAGATATATGAGAGTTGAGGATCCAATGTATAGGTTCGAGGGTTGAGAATTGATGGTATGGGGTTGAGGACCTATAAGGGTATTGGGTTGAGGGTATAGGGTTGAGGGATTAGGGTTGAGGTTACATAAGGTTGAAGGATTAGGGTTGAGGTTCCAATGTATAGGGTAGAAGGTATTAGGGTTGAGGGTTTAGGGTTTGAAGGTTGAGGATTGAGGGATTAAGGGTTGAGCTTTGAGAATTGAGGGTTGAGAGTTTAATGTATAGGGTAGAGGGTAGAGGGTTTAAGGGATTAGGGTTTAATGTTTGAGGTTGAGGGTTTAAGGTTGAGGGTAAAGGATTGAGGGTATAGAGTTGGGGGATTAGGGTTGAGGGTCCAATGTATAGGGTAGAGGGTATAGGGGTTTAGGGTTTAGGGTTTAAGGGTTGATATTTGATGGTTGAGGGATTAAGGTTTGGGAGGGTTGAGGGATTAGGGTAGAGAGTTTACTAAGTGGATTAAGGTTTTAAGGGTGGAGGGTTTAAGGGTTTAGGGTTTAAGGGTTGAGGGTTTAGGGTTTAGGGTTTAGGGTTGAGTGTTTAAGGTTTTAAGGGTTGAGGGTATACAGTTGAGGGATTAGGGTAGAGAGGGAGGGATGGATGGAGGGAGAGATGGAGGGATAAGTGAGATAGAGAGCTCAGGAGAGAAGAGGAGGGAGGGACAAATATATATGAAGGTTAAGGATCCAATGCATAGGGTAGAGGGTTGAGAATTGAGGGTATAGGGTTGAGGACCTATAGGGTTGATGATTTAGGGTTTAGGGTTTAGGTTTGAGGGTACATATGGCTGAAGTATTAAGGTTGAGGTTCCAATGTATAGGGTTGAGGGTATCAACATTGAGGGTTTAAGGTTTGAGGGTTGAGGATTGAGGGATTAAGGGTTGAGGGTTGAGAATTGAGGATTGATGGTTTAATGTATAGGGTAGAGGGTAGAGGGTAGAGGGGTTAAGGGTTTAGGGTTTAAGGGTTGAGGGTTGAGGGTTAAAGTTTGAGGGTAGAGGATTAAGGGTATAGGGTTGGGGGATTAGGGTTGAGGGTCCAATGTATAGGGTAGAGGGTATAGGGGTTGAGGGATTAGGGTTTAACGATTGAGGGGAGAGAGATAGAAGGAGTGAGCGAGTGAGAAAGAGAGACTTGAGAGAGGGAGAGGGAGTAGAAGGGAGAGACTTGAGAGAGAGAGAGGGAGGGAGTGGGAGAGAGATAGAGGGTGGAGGGTAGAGGTTTTAAGGGTTGAAGGGTAGAGGGTAGAGGATTTAAGGGTTAAGGGTAGAGGGTAGAGGGTTAAGGGGAGAGGGGCGAGAGATGGAAGGATTGATTGAGTGAGAGAGAGAGAGACTTGAGAGAGTGAGTGGGTGTAGGAGGGAGAGAATTGAGAGAGATAGAAAGGGAGGGAGTGGGAGAGATACAAAGGATAGAGGGTAGAGGGTTGAGAATTGAAGGTATAGGGTTGAGTACCTATAGGGTTGATGTTTTAGGGTATTGGGTTGAGGGTATAGGGTTGAGGGATGAGGGTTGATGGTAGAGGGTAGAAGGTTTAAGGGTTTAGGGTTAAGGGTAGAGGGTTTAGGGTTTGAGGGTATAGGTTTTAGGGTTTAGGGTTGAGGGTAGAGGGTTGAGGGTTTAAGGGTAGATGGATTAAGGGTTGTGTGTTGAGGGTTGAGGGTAGAGAGAAAGAGAGAGAAAAGAAAACTATTAAAAATTAACTTTCTCATAATGTGAGCTTGTTTTGAAGTAGTAGAGATATGGTTGTTCTTTGAGCAAGACATAACGCATTCGCGTTATAATGTGAGCGTGTTTTTTCTTGCTCTAAAAATTGTAAAAAATAAATATAATCATGATATCAAGGCCCACATTCTACATATTCTCCTAGTTTTGCGTGTGCTCTGACAAAAAAGAGATTTTTGATGATGTTGTGAAGTGTGCATGCATGTTTTTCACCTTCCACCACCTTTTTCATGATCTTTCCACCACCTTTTCATGAAATAGTAGAGTTTTCACCTTGAAAGGCATATAATATCAATTTAAGTCTGAATTCCATTCAAGAGTGATATACAATTGAGGTTTGGAGGGGAAAAATATTTTGAAAAAGTCAAATTGTTGAGGAGTTTGAAGAAAGAAAAAGAAAAGGCTACATAATTGGGTAGAACTCCTCCATTTCAAACTTTGGTTTTTTAGGTATGTGAAGTCTTTACACATTTTCTTTCATTCTATTATGGCTAGCTTTGATTTTTGTTATTTTTCATATTCCATGTTGATCATTGTTTGTTTGTCATTATAACCTTAGCTTGTCAATGCACATTTTAAATTACAAAACTCTTTACACTTCCCAATTACATTTTTAAACTACATATCTTTGAGGAATTTTGTTAAACAATTGAATTACCTTCTGTAAGCTTCCACATTTTGTATACACATATATATTACATAAGTTATAAGGAAGTAAAATAAAACATCATTTCTCAATCCTTTAATATGGATGTGCATACCACTCTCCAAAGCTTTCATTTTGGTATAGGCATGGGGGATATTGCAAAATGTAGTTGAATTTGGTTTTACACCTACAATTTGCATATGCTTGAAATTTTCTAAAGCATTTTCAATAGATCTATTTTTTGCATATCCTGCAATCATTATAGTCCACGAGGACATATCTCATTGAGGTATTTTTTCAAACAGTTATACCAAGCAGCTGATTGCATTGGCTATGCTACCAAATTTTTCATACGTGCCTCTAAAAAATTGGAATATACTCCTCCCACATTGATAGAGGTAATTATGTAGCTTTAAAACTTGTGAAACTATGAGATTGTAGATCTAATTAAGTGTTCTTGGTTACAAATTCTTTGTGTATGATTATTTGTTTAGATTCATTTTACCAATTGTAGAAGTAGACAAAAGATTGTAGAAGAATAAGACCAGAAGATAGAAGTGACACAACATATACATGGAGAAACCCTTTCAGGAAAAAAATCCACCACCAGAATCAATAGTGTTTGTATTATTTAATCTTAGAACAAGATTACAATAACACTGTATCAATCCTTGATTGAGATGCTTCTTTTTCCTTCAACAATTCTTCTTCACAACCTGCAATAAACTCTGATAAAACTCTCTTCAACTTGCTGAAATTAATAGACAATAATGAGCATTGAAAACTCCAAAGAATTGTCAATTACAAGAGCTTGAAGCTCCTCTCAAAAATATGCACCTATTTTGTGCAAGTAGAGTTTCATCATGTAACATGAAATCAAAACCAATGTATCCTTAATAAATAGGCACCCCAAACTGAACTCCTAACTGATCGTTGGTCAAGAAAATATCTTCCAAGATTCTCCTCAAAGTTGGCACCCACAAGAATGGGCCCACTTAACTCAGCCTTGTAAATATCTTCTCATGCAAAAGGTGTTAACTCCAAGATGCCAACTTGGGTGCCCAAGGTAGGTCCAAGTCAATATTTGTTAACTAAAACATATCTTTCCATCAATTCATGCAAACATTATGCATGATTGATCATCCCCACTTAATTGAATGTATCACTTGTTATCTGTCATGCAACTCAAGTCATTAGCATGCAACTCAATTCAACTGAGGTCAACTAACATGCAACTCAAACTAACTACATGCAACTCAAGATAACTAAACTATAACTGAACTGAACTAAACTAAACTGAACTAAACTAAACTATACTAAACTAAACTAAACTCCACTCATGTCAATATAAATCCCTAACTTCTAGGATCTTTGCATGCATTACTGAAGTGTTATCTTTCCTCCAAACAATTAATTGAACTCAAGGTGGGTTCCACCTTCCATGTGGGTTCCCCATGTGCTCCTATTTTGTAGGAGCTCTTCTTGGGTTTCCCCACATGTTCCTATCATTTAGAAATAATTGCAAATGTCAATTTACATGTTCATTTCATTTGAATTTAATCTCTTTATAATCCTAGTGTCGGGGAACACTTTCCAAGGACTTAGGAGATACATGAAATATGTTTAGGATTGCAATTAAATGGCATCCTATTCCCAACATTCTCCCACTCGGCCTTATATATTGCAATTATTCTAAACAAGGAATCATTATTATATAAATAAAGTATAGGAATCAAGGCCAATGGCCTTCCTGCACCATGAGAACTTATTTATAGGAACTGGTTTCATAAGATAATCTATAGCATTGATCAAAGTATCAACTTTCTCAATCAACATCTTCCCACTCTCAACCATTTCTCACACAAAGTGGTACTAAACATCAACATGCTTAGTACAAGCATGATAGAATATTTTTGGCTAAAGAAATAGCACTCTAACTATCACATTCAAGTTTAATTTTCTTGCAATTAAAACCAATACCTTTCCCAAGTTTCTGTAACCAAACTGCCTCTTTAGATGCATGTGTAGCAACCATGTACTATGCTTCTATGGTGGACAAAGCAACCATGGGCTATCTCTTACTCATCCAACTAACCACAGCTCCAAAAAAGTAAACACATAGCCACTTGTCAAACTTTGACTATCCAGGGCTCCTGTCCAATCTGAATCAACAAAACCTTGTATGTCCAATGATCTATGCATAATATCAATATCATTAGCACCATGATAAAACAAATAGTAATCAGAAGTACCTCATAAATATCTAAACACCCTCTTAACATAAGTCCAATGTTCTTTACCAGTGTTATTCATAAACCTACTTAGAACTCCCACTACTTGGGCTATATCTAGTCTCGTGTAGACCATTGCATACATTAAACTACCAACTACACTAGCATATGGAATTTCAAAAATTTACTCATAATCAAAATCAAATTTAGGACTCATGTCTAAACATAACTTCATGCCAATTGGTAAAGGAATACTAATTGGTTTACTATCCTGCATGTTAAACCATTTCAAAATAGTATCAACATAATTACTCTGACTTAAGAAAAGCTTTATGTTACCTCTATCTATGTTGATCTCCATATCAAGGATATATTTTGTAGCCTCTAGATCTTTCATCTCAAATATGCCCAAGAGTTGTGCTTTCAATTCTTTGATAATTACCTTTATGTAACCAATAAACAACATGTCATCAACATACAAGATAATAATTAAAAGTTGATCATCAATAACTTTTATGTAAACACAATGATCTTCCTCACTCCTAACATAACCAATTTTCAATGCAAAAGAATCAAACTTCTAGTACCACATTCTTGGTGTTTGTTTCAATCCATATAAAGATCTCTTTAACCTGCAAACCAATTCTTCTTTTCCTTTTACAACAAAACCATTAGGTTGCCTCATATAAATCTCCTCATCAAGATTCCCTTGCAAAAAAGCAGTTTTCACATCCATTTTCTCGATCTCAAAAACATAAACAACAACAATAGATAAAAATAATAATAATAGAAGTTAATTTACCAATAGGAGACAAGATTTCATTAAATTCAACTCCCTCTCTCTGGGAGTAGCCCTTGGCTACTAATCTAGCCTTTTACCTTTTGAGATTACCATCTGCTCCAATTTTCTTTTTAAAGATCCATTTACAACCAATGGCCTTTCTTCCTTTGGGAAAACTCTCAAGATCCCATGTGTCATAAGTATCCAAGGATTTCATTTCCTCATGCATAGCTTGTGACCAAATCTTGTTCTCATCTGAAGACACAGCTTCCCTATAAGATCTAGGTTCATCATTAGTAGTCATCAAAGAAAATATACAACAGAAATCAGGTGGGCTATACCTATCAATGGGATTTTGTTGTCTTGTGGATATTCTCAAAGGGGTTTCTTCTTGTTCCTCAATATGCTCATCATGAGCATCTATCTCAGAAGAACTCTTTGAACTATCTTCATCCAATCCACCCAATTGTTCTTCAACATGTGCATCTTTTTGCTTCTCAATATTTATCTCAAAATGCATTGTTCAAGAAGTATCCTTCTCCTTCGGTTGCTCTTCTCCTGAATAAACTCTAAATTCCTTGAAAATCACATCTCTAGATAAAGTAATTTTTTGGGTTAGAGGATTCCAAAGCTTGTAACATTTTACATTTTCACCATAACCTATGAATATCCATTTATGTTCTTTTGGATCCAACTTAGATCGCTTTTCATTAGGCACATCAACAAAATCCTCACAACCAAAGATCCTTATATGTGCAACACTAGGTTTCCTACCTAACCACATTTCATAAGGGATTTTATCTTCAATAGATGAACTAGGAGATCTATTGATTAAATAACAAGAATTACTTACAGCCTCATCCCAAAGGCACTGATCTAGCTTAGCACTACTTAACATACTGCTAGCTCTTTCCATTAAGGTTTAGTTCATCCTTTATGCTACTCCATTTTGTTGAGGTGTATATCGAGTAGTTTTTTGTCTCACAATTCCTGCATTCTTCCTGCATTCGAGTAATTTCAAATCTTATGATCTGATTGTTTCTCAACCAAAGCCTTAAATTTCTTAAAATTATTAAACACATCATATTTGTTATGCATAAAATAGATCCAAGTGTATCTTGAGACATCATCAATAAATGTGACATAATATCTAGATGAATAATCTCTAATAATCTCTAATAATCTTTTAGCTTTATTTGTTCCATTAGGAAATGAAGATCTAGATTATTTTCCAAAAACACAAAGCTCACAAAAATCATTTTTTCCAATATTCTAATCAGGAATATCGTCAACCAATTTGTTATTAAGAATGGTCCTAAGACCTTTTTCACCAATGTGGCCCAATCTATGGTGCCACAACATACATGTATTTTCAACTTCAGTTACATTGGATGATTTATTCAAATTCGAGGTATTAAGCTTAAATAAAGTCCCAATATGAGATCCTTTAGCAACCACCATATTCTCTTTCACCAATCTGCAACCACCTTTGTCAAATGTCACATGCATTCTAGAATCATTGAAATTAGATACAAAAAGTATATTTCTAGCAAGTCTTGGAATACGTAAAACATGATTAAGGGTCTTAACCCTACCATCATTGAAACACAACTTTACCTCTCCTTTTCCCACAACCTTTGTTGTGCTATTATCTTCAAAGAAGGCATTCCCTCCATCATATGCATTATACTTATTGAACCACTCCTTGTTACGAGTCATATGATAGGACTAGCCTGAATCAATAAGCCAAGAGTTATCACAAACTATATTAGATGAAATGACCAATGCATCATTACTTTCATCCAAGGATTTCTCTATAGAAGCATCATAACTCTGTTTCTTGTTCTTACAATCCTTCTTTACATGTCCAGGTTTCCCACAATTCCAACACTTTACCTTACTCTTACCAGGGGTTTTAGACCATCCTTTAGACTTACCCTTTCCTTTCTTGTCTCCCTTAGTTTTCCTTTCCTTAGGCCTACCTCTTACAAAAAAGGCATCTTGGGAACCAGTTTTAGACTTCCTCCTCATCTCCTTTGATAGGAGGAGTAGGAATTATATTTTCCATCCTAGGATCTACACCACTATCACTGATAGCAACAATTAGATTTTCCCAAGACTCTGGTAAAGAACAAAGTAACAAAATGCATTTATCTTCATCTTCTAGTTTTACATATATAGATGCTAACTGACTTAGAATAAAATTAAAAGCATTTAAATGATGTGCAACAGAATCACCATCTTTCATCTTTAAAGAATACAACTGTCTTTTCAGATACAACTTATTAGTAAGAATTTTGGTTTGATAGATATCACCTAACCTCTTCCATGTTTTATATGTGGTAGTTTCATCTGAAACATTCAAGAGAATAGCATTAGCAAGACATAATCTAATGGTCCCTCTTACCTTCTTATCAAGCTTAGCCTGCCTAATCCTTATCTGACATCATTGTAGGTGACTTTGTCTCATTACAAATAGCTAACCATTGATCTCTCTCTTCAAGGAGATCCTCCATTTTTAGTTTCCACATCTCATAACTAGATCCATTGAATCTTTCAATATCTAAACAAGAATTAGAACTCATTGTAACACACTTCTTTTACAAAATTAACAATAACACAATAGTAAAACCTCCCACTACAGCCAAAAAACCTTCAACCTTTTAAGAGAAAGGCATCCCAAAATCTACCCAATTGTTAGCTCTTATACCAAATGTTGAAAAATTGAGGTAATTATGTAGCTTTAAAACTTGTAAAACTATGAGATTGTAGATCTAATTAAGTGTTATTTGTTACAAATTATTTGTGTATGATTATATGTTAAGATTCATTTTACCAATTGTAGAAGTAGACAGATGATTGTAGAAGAATAAGACCAGAAGATAGAAGTGACACATTATATATGTGGAGAAACCCTTTTGGGAAAAAACTCCACCACTAGAATCAATAGTGCTTGTATTATTTAACCTTAGAACAAGATTACAATAACACTGTATCAATCCTTGATTGAGATGCTTCTTTTACCTTCAACAATTCTTCTTCACAACCTACAATAAACTCTGATAAAACTCTCTTCAACTTGTTGCAATTAATAGACAATAATGAGCATTGAAAACTCCAAAGAATTATCAATTACAAGAGCTCTAAGCTCCTCTAAAAAATCTATGCCTATTTTGTACAAGTAGAGTTTCATCATGTAACATGAAGTCAAAATCAATGTCTCCTCAATTTAGGCACCCCAAACTGAACTCCTAACTGATCGTTGGTCAAGAAAATATCTTCCAAGCTTCTCCTCAAATTTGGTGCCCAAGAATGTGCCCACTTAACTCAGCCTTGTAAATATCTTCTCATGCAAAAGGTGTTAACTCCAAGATGCCAACTTGGGCGCCCAAGGTGGGTCCAAGTCAATCTTTGTTAACTGAAACATATCTCTTCATCAATTCATGTAAACATTATGCATGATTGATCATCCCCACTTAACTGAATGTATCACCTGTTATCTTTCATGCAACTCAAGTCAATTGAGGTCAACTAACATGTAACTCAAACTAACTACATGCAACTAAAGATAACTGAACCATAACTAAACTAAACTAAACTGAACTGAACTGATACTGAACTAAACTAAACTGAGCTGAACCGAACTCCACTCATGTAAATATCAATCCCTAACTTCTAGGATCTTTACATGCATTACTGAAGTGTTATCTTTCCTCCAAACAGGTAACTAAACTCAAGGTGGGTTCCACCTTCCATGTGGGTGCCCCATGTGCTCCTATTTTGTAGGAGCTCTTCTTGGGAATCCCCACATGTTCCTATCATTTAGAAATAATTACAAATGTCAATTTACATGTTCATTTCATTCAAATTTAATCTCTTTCTAATCCTAGTGTTGGGGAACACTTTCTAAGGACTTAGGAGATACATGAAATATGTAGGATTGCAATTAAATGGCATCCTATTCCCAACATTATGTTGTGATATATTTTAAATGTTTCCTTGATTAGTCTACCTACAAGGGATTCTAACCCTTCTCTCCACTATTACAAAACTCTTTATTCAAGGCTAAGTTAGCAACATGGGGAAAGGTGCAGCCTATCTTGCAATCATGGCTTAAAATGGAAGCATGGAAAAGGAATTTTAATTGTTTGACAATAATGTTTTTGTATAAATGTATACAAAATTTGCTAGCATTGACAAGTTGGTGAGCCTGGCAAGCTAGTGCACTTATTCACTAGCTTTCCAATGTGGTAGGGTTGAAAAGTTAGGGGTAGTGTATGCCTCATAGAAATGGGGACTCATAGTGATATACATCACCACGAGTCCCCATTTCTATGAGGAATACACTGCCACTACCTTTTCAACCCTACCATACATCACCATGAGACCCCATTTCTATGAGGCATACTCTACCCTACCTTGTCAACCCTACCACATTGGCAAGCTAGTACATCACTGTGAGACCCCATTTATATGAGGCAACATACCGTGAGTTCCCATTTCTATAAGGCACATGCTACCCCTACCTTGTCAACCCTACCACATTGGTAAGCTAGTGGAGCTCACTAACTTGCCAATGCTCCATTAGCTTGCCAATGCAGTATGGTTGACAAGGTAGGGGCAATGTATGCCTCATAGAAATGGGGTCCCACAATGATGTACTAGCTTGCCAATGTGGTAGGGTTGAAAAGGTAGGGGGAGTGTATGCCTCATAGAAATTGGGTCTCACGATGATACATCATCGTGAGACCCCATTTCTATGAGGCATACACTCCCCCTACCTTGTCAACCCTACCGTATTTCCAAGCTAGTGGAGCATTGGCAAGCTAGTGAGCTCACTAGCTTGCCAATGCAGTAGGGTTGACAAGGTAGGGGTAGCGTATGCCTCATAGAAATGAGGACTCACCGTGATGTACAATCATAGTGATGTACACTCATCGTGATTGTACATCACCGTGAGTCCCCATTTCTATGAGGCATACGCTACCCCTACCTTGTCAACCCTGCTTGCCAATATGGTAGGGTTGACAAGGTAGGGGTAACCTATGCCTTATAGAAATGGATTCTCATAGTACATCACCATGAGACCCCATTTCTATGAGGCATACGCTGCCCCTACCTTATCAACCTTACCATATTAGCAAGCTAGTGGAGCATTGGCAAGCTAGTGAGATCACTAGCTTAACAATGCGGTAGGGTTGACAAGGTAGGGGCAACGTGTGCCTCATAAAAATGGAGACTCATGGTGATGTACAATGGGACTCATGGTGATGTACATCACCGTGAGTCCCCATTTTTATGAGGCATACGCTACCTTTACCTTGTCAACCTTGCCACATTGGAAAGCTAAAGTACATCACCGTGAGTACCAATTTCTATGAGGCATACATTGCCCCTACCTTGTCAACCCTACCGCATTGGCAAGATAATGGAGCATTGGAAAGCTAGTGAGCTCCACTAGCTTTCCAATTCAATAGGGTTGACAAGGTATGGGAAGCATATGCCATACATTACCGTGAGACCCCATTTCTATGAGGCATATGCTGCCCCTACCTTCTCAACCCTACCACATTGGCAAGCTAGTGGAGCTCACTAGCTTGCCAATGCTCCACTAGCTTTCCAATGTGGTAGGGTTGACAAGGTAGGGGCAGCATATGCCTCATAGAAATGGTGACTCATGCTTGCCAATGCAATAGGTTTGACAAGGTAGGTGCAGTGTATGCCTCATAGAAATGGGGACTCATGGTGATGTACATCACCGTGAGTCCC
Organism: Sequoia sempervirens; assembly: GCA_007258455.2. NCBI lineage: Eukaryota > Viridiplantae > Streptophyta > Pinopsida > Cupressales > Cupressaceae > Sequoia > Sequoia sempervirens. The sequence goes on from VDFB02000017.1 coordinate 170,570,624, forward strand.
CATTTCTATGAGGCATATTTTGCACCTACCTTGTCAACCCTACCGCATTGGAAAGCTAGTGGAGATCACTAGCTTTCCAATGATCCACTAGCTTGCTAATGCAGTAGGGTTGACAAGGTAGGGGCAGCGTATGCCTCATAAAAATGGGGACTCGTGGTGATGTACACTAGCTTTCCAATGTGGTAGGGTTGACAAGGTAGGGGCAATGTATGCCTCATAGAAATGGGGACTCATGGTGATGTAGGGTTGACAAGGTAGGGGATCACCGTGAGTCCCCATTTCTATGAGGTATACATTGCCCCTACCTTGTCAACCCTACTGCATTGGCAAGCTAGTGAGCTCACTAGCTTGCCAATGCTCCACTAGCTTGCCAATGCGGTAGGGTTGACAAGGTAGGGGAAGTGTATGCCTCATAGAAATGGGGTCTCATGGTGATGTATGCCTCATAGAAATGGGGTCTCAAGGTGATGATACCCCTACCTTGTCAACCCTACTGCATTGGCAAGCTAGTGAGCTCACTAGCTTGCCAATGTGGTAGGGTTGACAAGGTAGGGGAAGCATATGCCTCATAGAAATGGGGTCTCTTAGTGATGATACATCACCGTGAGACCCCATTTCTATGAGGCATACGCTACCGCTACCTTGTCAACCCTACCGCATTGGCAAGCTAGTGAGCTCACTAGCTTGCCAATGTGGTAGGGTTGACAAGGTAGGGGCAGCATATTCCTCATAGAAATGGGGACTCGCGGTGATGTATCTGAGTCCCCATTTCTATGAGGAATGTGATGCCCCTACCTTGTCAACCCTATTGCATTGGTAAGCTAGTGGAGCATTGGAAAGCTAGTGAGCTCACTAGCTTGCCAATGCGGTAGTGTTGACAAGGTAGGGGCAGCATATGCCTCATAGAAATGGGGTCTCACCATGAGTCCCCATTTCTGTGAGGCATATGTTGCCCCTACCTTATCAACCCTACCACATTGTCAAGCTAGTGGAGCACCACTAGCTTGGACAAGGCATTTGAATTGTTTGATAATGCATTTGAATTCACATGCCTTGTCCATGCTTCCATTTTGAGCCTATCTTGCAATCATGGCATGCCACATTACCACATTTCTTTAAGGAATTCCATCAGAAAAATTCATGTGACCTTTGTCTATGCTAGAAATACTCTTCTACAGGATGATTGTAAGTATTTTGTATGAAGCCTTGAATGACATATATTTCATTTATTTCTAAGGATTCATTTTATAGGAACTAATATTCATCTCATTACCATGCTATAGGTAAAATTATTCGCCATGCCAAGGAAATGAACAAGGAATAAGCGAATAGACAAAGAGTATGAAACCAAAAAAGTAGAGGAGAGAGAATGGGTGAGGGAATATCGTGAAAAGAAGAAATTAGATACGATTGACAAAAATAAGCCAATTGAAGAGGAACCTCAACCATCAAAAAGATAAAAGGAATTGGTAGCACAAAGGGCATGAATGCGAAAGCATCATGGTAAGATAGATTCAGATACCGTAGTTGGAGACACCCTCTACTGCAAGTGAATACGAAGGGACACCATTAAGCACAAGCGAATATGGAGGGACACCATCTACCACAAGTGAATATGGTTGGACACCATCCACCACATCTTAAGTTGAGAGTACATCATCACTTAGATTTGATGAAGAAGGTACGCCATCATCCCCATGTGAACCTCAAGGTATTTTGTCTATTCCACCCTCGATCAAAGGTACGCAATCTAGCCCACCTCAATTGAATATTGATGAAATTCCTAATATTGAGATGGATGTACCTAGGAGAACACCACCTAAAATTTTGTGTAGAAAGCCAAAGTATTTGATTAATATTGATGAGGATATTTTGTAGAATATGGAAGGTAAGATTCCAGCATGCACTTGTAGAAGATATGATGATAAGATTTGGAAATTCTTCTTTGAAAGGCTAAATGAGATCGCAAGAATTCAACTATTTGTTGAAATGATACGGGGTATAAAGTATAGAAACATCATGAAGACTCTTGGGTTGAGAACATCGAATGCTTCAAGTGAAAACACTATTGTGAAGAATATAAAGGATGCTTATGAGAGTGTGGGTAAGACCTCATGCTCAAAGGATAGTAATGTCACCCAATGTGTCATTACATTGACTTTGGTAAGTATTAAAACAAAGAGAGCTCGTCTCATTAGAAAGACAAATGAACAATTGAGAATTAATAGAAAAACTTTATCAAGAGTCGTTCAAAGGTGGCAAAGAATTGAGGGCACTTATTCAAATGAATTATGGGCATTCTCAGGGAGACTTCCAAGAAAAGATAAAAAAGTTGTTGAAGAATTGAGAACACTAATTGAAGAGTATTGGAAGAATAACACAAGGCCATCTCCGAATCAAAGGGATTTGGTAAGAAGGAGAATCGACAGTCAGAATCATGAGCCACATCCAAAACATTTTTTGGATACGGCTCAAACCCAATTTTTTCGTAAATTTCAACGGGATTATCCTCAAATTAGTATTTTTTAAAGATATTTTGATATGATTAAACCTTTTTATGTCAAGATAAATCACACATGCACTATTTGTTGTAGACTACATATTGAATTCTCTAACCATTATGATCTTTATCATTCTATATGTTTAGATTTGCATACTAACTATGTTTTACAGGATTGTGGCATAGAAGCCCCACCAACATCTTCGAGAGAGTTCATAGACACTATGCTTGGATGGTTCATGTGAGTGTTGCGATGGCTTGTAGTGTATGCCAGTATGTCAACATATGGAAAACATAGATGAGGTCGGACATAAACTAGTAGAGTTCAAGAAGTATAAAACAGTGGCATATATTACAAAAGATGGTAATCAAGTAAAAATGTGATTTGGTTATTCAGAAGATTCTAGTGTATCAGGGTATGAGTATGCAAGGCATACCCATAGAGCCCAATGGATGGAAATGCAATTCAAGCTATGCAAAGACACCTTTCTTGTTGGCAGCATAGTTTTAGTGGTTGACTTTGTAGAGAACTACACTCTACAGCCACAGTGTGAGGTGTAGTCATAATATTACAACTCCACATAGGTTTCGATATTTGTGCACATAGCATTCATTCATGCAGTTGATAGTACAAAGGACCAAAATAAGGTATTAGGGGAGTATCATTGTTATATTAGTGATGATCGCACACATTCTCTAGAGTTCGTGCAAGGTTCTTCCAAATGCTCTACAGTGATTTGGCTCTGAGGGGCATAGCATACAGTCGGTATATAATATGGTCGGATAACTATGCAGCACAATTCAAGAACTCACACATGTTCTACTGGTTGAGCACGATGCATGTCATTACAGGTGTTCAGCATATGTGGAACTTTTGTGAGGTTGGGCATGCAAAGGGGGAGCATGATGGTGTAGGAGCATGTGTGAAAAGAGAATTAGCATGAGAAGAGTTAAAGTATAAAGACAATGCAAAGTTGACAGATGCAAAATCAATCGTCAAGTGGTGTAATGCTTCGATGGGTCCAGGTAATGAAGGTATGTCTTTAGTTTATAGAATTTTTTGTTTGATGGATGATACTAACATTGCGCCATATAAGAATTGTTGTACACTAACAGGATCAAGTGAGCTACACTCTTTCCTTAGCTCATATGCAGGTTTATGGAGTATCAATACACAGAAGATGGCATGCTTTTGTTCTTCATGTACAATGCAAGCCTGGGATGATTGCGAGTCAAAGGAGTGGATTGAGAAATGGTTGTTAAGTTATCTTAGCCCACTTCACATGTATCGCCCTCCGAACGCATTGGAACTAACACAAATGGATTCATCAGTCGACTTTGACCAAATATCTGATCTAGTTCAACCAGGTAATATATATACTTGCTTAGTTTTTGAAATTCCTATTGTTATCTTACTTTGTAGTGTTTTTGTAATGTTGACTAATTTCAAGAGATTTGTTGCACATATCAATGCAGGGCATGTTTATGCAGTTATTACAGATGAAGACAACAAAGAGAGAACAAACTATTACTTGTTTCATTGTGTTGAGTTCAAAAAGAAATTAAAGGCCCCAGTTATAGATGGAGAAAACATCAAATACCCTACATGCTCAGTTGTTGTTACCAGAACGTGGCTTAGAAGGTATCCACATAAGAGTGTTAAATATTGGTTGTTTTAGAACTTTGACACACATCGTAAGATTCTTCATTACTTGAACCTTGTCATGGAATCCAATGTTCGTTTCACCAAATATGGGGGTAGACCTTTGAACAAGACCTTGTGGAAGGTTCGTGATTCTGACCATGAGGCAATACTTGACACAATAAAGAGTAGAGCATACTCATATGGTTTGTTGGATTAATTTGTAAGTATGCACATTGGTTCTTATTAATATATACTTGTATGCACATTAATTTGTATGACGCCAATGCTATCATCTTCTTTTACTTTTCCTATTTGTAAGTAACCTATTAAAAATTGATTGGTGTCCCCTTGCAAAAAATGTTGATTTATGAGTCATCCAAGAGAATCTCAGCCAAAAAATCAATGTAACATCCTTATTTTGATGATCTTGACAAATCTAAATTATGATTATAAGCCATTTTAAAAGTGTGTGTGAAGCTTGGCAAGGGAATTTCAAGTTATTCATTTGAAGTTAACCTTATCATGAGCACCCATGATGTAGAAATTGTAAGAGCATCTTGAATTTCAAGTTATTCTATTGATGAGAGGTGTTGTGTGCAATAGGTATCTTGGAACTCCCAATGAAGATGACCAAGAGTGACTAAGTTTAGAGACTAGCATGCCTATCCTCAATGGAAGCATCAAGATTTATGCCTTGCTATTCCCGAGTTTGAACCAAATGGTGTGGATTTGTTGTTTGTAAGTGCCTTCCATCTATTTTCATTTCATTTCCATTTTGGATGCTCTTTCTTTTTCTTCTTTTACTTTTCCTATTTGTAAGTAAACTACTAAAAATTGATTGGTTTCTTCTTGTAGAAAATTTTGATTTATGATCCATCCAAGAGAATCTCAGCCAAAAAAGCAATGCAACATCCTTATTTTGATGATCTTGAGAAATCTCAATTCTGATTTGAAGCCATTATAAAAGAGTGTGTGAAGCTTAGTGAGGGAATCTCAAGTTATTCATTTGAAGCTAACCTCATCATGAGCACCTATGATTTAGAAATTATAAGAGAATCTCGAATGTATGAGTGACACTATAAAAGATCTATGAGAATGGAGTACCTAAGGCATTGTGCCTACAAGTATAATCACTTGGGTTTTAGAATGGTGTATGAAGCATATTAGACAATTGTAGCACAAAAAGAAGAATTAGGAAAACCAAATAAATCTCATTTTATTCTAAACATCATATTATTAATATAATGAGTGTAATAACCATTGATGGTTAGTAATCATTATTTTTCTTCTTTTCTTCTCTCCCTATTATAACTAGCATCAATTGACTAACTTATTATAAAAACTTCATTTATTAAAACAAATAAACCTAATGATTATATATGAATATCAATATAGCATACAATCTATTCAAGTAAACACTTATAATGATATTTACTCAAATTTTTAAATTTATTGCTTCCCTCAAACATTTGTAATTCATGCAACATAATCCCTTAACGGTCCAAATTGCAAAAGGGCAACAATATTTGACTGCCTATTACTCAGATACCATGTCAGTTATGGAATTCCATTTGAGGCATCGAGATCATGTAGGGCACCTCTACAATAACCTCTCTCAATTTTTTTATTATCTTAGAGTCATTTTTATGTGGTTTCCAATTTTCACTTGATGGAAAAAGTGTCAATTGCAAACAATGTAAAGTTGCAAAGTGGTGCAACTTTCATTCTGCAACTCATGTGACCAAACAGACTGTCCAACATGTCTGCATGGGTATTTTTATGCCAGGAATGGTCCTCTTTCACACCCAAACACACTGAATTGCTCTGAGCTACATTCAACCGGCTCGATCCCTTAAGGGTCCAAAGTGCAAAAGGGCGTCAATCTTTGACGAGCTATTATTCAAAAACTGTGAAACTTGCAAACTCTTTGTCTAAGTCTATGGTATTGCATTGGGCCCCTCTACAATAACCTCTCTTGGTTTTTGCTATCTCAGAGTCATTTTCCCATGGTGTCCAATTTTCACTTAATGGAAAAAGTGTCAAATGCAAACAATGTAAGGTTGCAAAGTGGTGCAACTTTCATTCTGCAACTCGTGTGACCAAAAAAACTATTCCAACACATCCAAATGTGTATTTTTATGCTAGGCACGGTCCTCTTTCACACCCAAACATGTTGAATCGCTTCGAGCTACGTTCAACCGGCTCAATCCCTTAAGGGTCCAAAGTGCAAAAGGGAAGCAATATTTGATGGGTTGTTACTTGGAAACTATGACACTTACAAACTCTTTGTCTGAGCTAATAGGATCATGTTGGGCCCCTCTACAATAACCTCTCTTGGTATTTGTTATCTCAGAGTCAATTTCCCGTGGTGTCCAGTTCTCATTTGATGGAAAAAGTGTCAAATGCAAGTAGTGTAAAGTTGCAAAGTGGTGCAACTTTCGTTCTGCAACTCATGTGACCAAAAAAACTATTCCAATGCATCTAGATGGGTATTTTTACACTAGGAATGGTCCTTTTTCACACCCAAACATGTTTAATCGCTCTGAGCTACGTTCAACTGGCTCGATCCCTTAGGGGTCTAAAGTGCAAAGGGCAACAATCTTTGACGAGCTATTACTCAAAAATCGTGGCGCTTACAAACTCTACATCTAAGCCTACAGGATTGTGCTGAACCTCTCTCAATAACCTCTCTTAATTTTTGTTATCTCAGAGTCATATTCCCGTGGTGTCCAATTTTTACTTAATGGAAAAAGTGTCAAATGCAAGTAGTGCAAAGTTGTAAAGTGGTCCAAATTTCATTCTGCAACTTGTGTGACCAAACAGACTATTCCAATGCATCTAGATGGGTGGTTTTACACTAGGAATGGTCCTATTTTACACCCAAACACCCTGAATCACTCTAAGCTATGTTCAACCGACTCGATCCCTTAAGGGTCCAAAGTGCAAAAGGGAAGCAATATTTAATAGGCTATTACTCAAAAACCGTGGCACTTACAAAATATTTGTCTAAGCCTACGGGATTGTGTTGGGCCCCTCTACAATAACCTCTATCAGTTTTTGTTATCTCAGAGTCGTCTTCCCGTGGTGTCCAATTTTCACTTAATGGAAAAAGTGTCAGATGCAAGCAGTGCAAAGTTGTAAAGTGGTGCAACTTTCATTTTGCAAAACATGTGACCAAATAGACTATTCCAACGCGTCTGAATGGGTGGGTTTACACTAGGAATAGTCCTCTTTTACACCCAAACACGCCGAATCGCTCTAAGCTATGTTCAACCAGCTCAATCCCTTAAGGGTCCAAAGTGCAAAAGGATAGCAATCTTTGACGAGCTATTACTCAGGAACCATGATGCTTATGAACTCTCTATCTAAACCTACGAGATCGTGTTGGGATCCTATACAATAACCTCTCTCAATTTTTGTTATCTTGGAGTCATTTTCCTGTGGTGTCTAGTTTTCACTTGATAGAAAAAGTGTCAAATGCAAGCAGTGTAAAGTTGCAAAGTGGTGCAACTTTTGTTCTACAACTCATGTGACCAAATGAACTATTCCAATGCATCTAGATGGGTACATTTACACTAGGCATGATCCTCTTTCAAACCAAAACACGTCGAATCACTCTAAGCTACGTTCAACTAGCTCGATCCCTTAAGGGTCCAAAGTGCAAAAGGGAAGCAATCTTTGACGAGCTATTACTTAGAAACTGTGATGCTTACGAACTCTCCATCTGAGCATACGGGATCATGTTGGGCCCCTCTACAATAACCTATCTCATGTTTTATTATCTTGAAGTTGACTTCTCATGGTTTCCTATTTTCACTTGATGCAAAAAGTGTCAAATGCAAGCAGTGTAAAGTTGCAAACTAGTGCAACTTTTGTTCTGCAACTTGTGTGACCAAAAAAACTATTCCAACACGTCTAGATGGGTACATTTACGCTAGGCATGGTCCTCTTTCGCACCCAAACATGTCGAATCACTCTGAGCTACATTCAACTGACTCGATCCCTTAAGGGTCCAAAGTGAAAAAGACTAGCAATCTTTGATGGGATATTACTCAAAAACCATGACGCTTATGAACTCTACATCTAGCCTATAGGATCGCATTGGGCCCCTCTATAATAACCTCTATCAGTTTTTGTTATCTCAGAGTTTTCTTCTCGTGGTGTCATATTTTCACTTGATGAAAAATGTGTCAAATGCAAGCAATGTAAAGTTTCAAAGTGGTGCAACTTTCATTCTACAACTCATGTGACCAAATTAACTATTCCAACACATCCCGATAGGTACATTTACGCTAGGCATGGTCCTCTTTCACACCCAAACATGTCGAATCATTCTGAGCTACATTCAACCAGCTTGATCCCTTATGATGGCATGCAAAACAATTGAAAAGAGAAACATTCACACGACAGTTGAGAAGTCTGAGTTTTCCACACAAAAAGCATATGATCATCCTCAAGTCTAGCAATTGCAAGACATTTTTTAATTATCCTCCTTTCCCTTACAACAATATACAACCAATTGTAAATGCATACAATGATGGAACTTGGAAACATTTTATTTTTCCTCAATTAACAACTTTGGTTTTGAAGCATTTTTGTCATTTTCATTTGAAATGATTTTTTATGCTTGAAAATTAGAATCTAAGAGAAACAAATGATGCTCTCACGTACATTTATTATTTGGTGTGATAAATAAATTTTCCACCCTTGAGTCCATTTCTTATTTGTATTGTAAATTATAAAGCTTTCTCCCAAGTCCATTTCCTATACAAGAAATAATATTTCAAAAAGTTGACATATACATCTTTCGACATGTTTATATGCTGATGGATCAAGAACATAACAATTCATTTTGTATTGTGAGGATTATGTTATGAAAATGTTTAAAGACTATTCAAGATAAATGTTTGTATGATAATGTGTCAAGAAGTTAACTACTCATCATCTACTATGAATATTATGTTTTGCAAGTGTTGTGAAGATTATGTATCTTTTTCTTAATTGAGTTGTTCCAATCAAAATATTAAATATAATGGAATATTTTTATGAAACATCTCATGGAATACCAAATGAAAACGTGTTTTTTGCTTTTAGATAAAGCATTTCATGGAACTCTTTAGATTAAATTGAATTGAGATGTGTAAGAACAAGGGAAAATTAGCAAATACATTGCTCAAGGATCTTAAATAATCCTTCTCTCTCATTGCAATTTTGGGTGGATTATTGCTTTCAAAGTATTGGGAATGCTTTGCCTATTTTATAGTTTGCAGTTCCCATTGTAGAAGGCTCATCTCTTGATATATATTATACTCATTCTTAATCAATTATCAAATTAATAATCAGTGCATTTATTTATAGTTAATCTTCTCTTTTCAATTTGTGCAATTTTGTAATTTGTAAGTCTACTAGTATTCCTAGAAATATTGAAGTTGTTTAGCATCAACTAATAAAGTTGTTTAGCATCAATCAATAAATATTCAAGATAAACCATGAAGGACAACAATGATCAATGATAGGGCTAACCAATTAATAAGTATACATGTGAATAAGTCAAGCATACATGTGAATAAGGGAAGCACAAGTACTCAAAAATTCATAATCCTTGAAGTATACACACGAATATGTAGTATACACAAATTAATACAAAGTATATGCATGAATACAAGGTATACACATGAAAACACGTAATTCGCAAAGTATACATTAGAATACATGTAAGTCACAAAGTATACACGTAAGTTGTAAAGTATACACTTGAATACATGTAACTCATATCTATTGAACCATGGATTTATAATGCAAATATGGACACCATCAATAAAAAGAGATTTGTATTAACCAAATAGCCATGTAGGCATACATCAATATATGTTGATATAAGTATAAAATATATACAAAATAGCCATATAGGCTTACAAAAATTCCATATAGGAATACAATGTCAAATATATCCAATATGTAAAATATGTACAAAAATGCCATATAGGCATACAATAAAGGGCTCTAGAATCAAAATTAATTACTCTACATCCTCTTGAAATAAATTCTTTCCCTTTGCTTGCCGGTTGAATGTCGATGTTGGATCGGTTGTGGTGCTGATATGTGGTTTTCATTGATGTCAACACTATTAGCATTGTTGCATTAGAAGTTGTATATGTTGAGGATATTAAGAAAATTGTAATAAGAAGTGTTACAAGTTGTCAGTGGTGGAGTGAAGTTCATTGTGTCAGTGTGATCAGTACATTGCTAATCTGAGGTTGTAGTTTAAAGGGTTTCTTACTGAGTATATCTCATTTATCCATGACATGTTTCAAAGATCTACATGAAGATTTGATCAAGTTATGAAGATTTGTATTCTGACAGTTTTTTTGTTACTTCAGTTTGTCTTCCTGAATGAAGATCATGTGATTTCTATAAGTTCAGTTGTTGTGGATGCTTCTCTGGTGTTTCATAGTGTTTTTGGATGTTTCTAGTTCATGCTCTATCTATGTTGCATGCCTGCATTGATTGTTGTGCTCGTGATCCGATATTTTCTCTTGCGTGTTCATTTTTTTCATGTTCATGGCCAACTAGGTGTTGAAGTGTGTTGTGGATCTTTGAGGAGAAATTAATTGAAGTGTTTTTGTGTTGGAGTTGTTGATTTGGGTCCTCACTATCTTGTGGCCAACCTTGGTTGATTCGCATTGAAAATTTACTTGTAAATTTGGGCCGACATTGTGTATATGTTTTATATTTTATTTTGGCCAACAAAGTTGTTGATGTAATTTCTTGTTGTGAATATATAAGAGTGATTGCTTATTCGAATTGAAGTGTGCAAGGAAATGTGCTTCTGTATGAGATGCGCAAATAATGTCCTATCATTTGAAGGCAAAGCAGAGTGTGAAGAAGTGTGAAGAAGAGTGAAGAAGAGTGAAGAAGAGTATGAAGAAGTGTTCATGTGCATAACCAGAACTATAATTAGGCATTAGCATATGCTATTTACTCAGTTCAAAATCCAGATGGTTGTAATCTGAATCTTTCTATAAGACAGTGTGTCTTCCTTTGTAATTGAGCAGTGAGCTCTAGGCAGTGTGCCTGAATGCATGTGCATTCCCCATTTATTCTTCTTATACTTTTAAAAGGGTATAATCTTGTGGACTGACCTCCACCATGGTTTTTCCCCTAACATGGTTTCCACGTAAAAATCTTGGTGTTCTCTGTGTTTCTGATGTGTTGATTATTGTGGTTTATTATTCATTCATCAGCTTTGAGATTAAGTTAAGTTAAGTTTGAAAAGTTTAAATATTTTGTGACAACTGATTCACCCCCCCTCACAGTTGTCTATCCTTGTTTTTCCAATAGTTGGTATCAGAGAAAATTCCTCTGAACAAGTTATAAAGCTTGAGGTGATCTGAGATGGCATCATACAAGAAGGACAGTCCTAGATTTGATGGAACAAACTACTCTCTATGGAAATCCAGAATGGAGTGTCATTTGAGGTGTATTGGTGAACCCTTCTAGAAGATTACAAAGAAAAGTTATGTTATTCCTCAGAATGGTCCTTCCACTCCTGATGAGATTAAAGAGGTTGAGTTTAATATCAGGGCTATTGAAGCTTTGTCGAGTGCTTTGACATATTTGGAAATGACAAATGTGATGGATCTGAAGACAACTCATGAGATCTGGAAGAAGCTGGAGACTTTATATCAATGAGATGCACTTGTGAAGGTCGCTAAGCTAACGAGTTTGAAAGGAAAGTACAGAATTTTGAAGATGGGTGAAGATGAAAATATTTCTTCTTTTATACAAAAATTAAATGAACTTGTGATGGGTATTAGATGTGTCGGTGGTACCCTAGATGATCAAGAAATTGTAGCTAAAGTGCTCAAATCATTTCCTCCCTCTTACAAATAAAAGGCTCATGCTATTGAAGAGCTCAGAATAGTAACAAATGTGACAAGAGATATGTTGATTGGTAAACTTGCTACCTTTGAGTTGAGTGAATTTGGTGATTCTGCCCCTAAGATTGAATCTACATTTAAGGCCTCTGTATCTGGAAGAAGCAATCAAAGATATGATCTATGCGAGCGTTCTAGAAAGACATTCAAGTATGAGGAAGCAATGAAACAACTTGAAGATTAAGAAAGAGAGGTAGAAGAGCTGGAAGCATTGATTGTGAAGAATAGAGGTAGAGGACAAGGTAAGTATAAAGGAAAGTTTCCTATTAAATGTTTCTCTTGTAGTAAAATAGGTCATTTTTCTTCAAGGTGTCCTGAAAGATTTCCTAGGTCTAACCCTAACAAACCTAGATTTCAAAAGAAATGCTATTATGCTAAAGAAGGTGTGATTGATGAAGAATCTGATAAAGAAAATGGAAATGAAGATGAATTGGCTTTCATTGCTATCAAGGAAAATGGTATGGTGGCTACTGAATCTGCTAAAGTTGTGAAAGCTCTTGCAGCTCAAATTGAAGAAAAGGATGAGTGGGTTATTGACATTGGATGCTCACATCATATGACTAGTGACAAAAGAAAATTTGTAAGTCTAAAGAAATATGACGATGGGGTTGTAAGATTCAGAGATAACAATGCTGGTGTGATTTGTGGCAGAGGATCTATTTGTCTTGGTGATTTACATAACATTGATGATGTCCTTTATGTTGAAGGCTTGAAGCATAACTTGTTGAGTGTTGGACAGATGGTGGAAAAGGGTTACAATATTTAGTTCAAAGATGGAAGATGCAAGATACTTGGAAGTTCTAGAAATGAAATTGCTTTAGGTACAAAGACAAGAGGTAATATTTTTCACCTGAGTGCTTCTAATGTAAATTGTTTAACTACTCAAGTAGATGAAATTTTGTTATTGCATAGGAAGCTATGTCATGTGAATTTTGATAACATTGTCAAGGTAAGCTCCACTCAAGCAATAATAGATCTACCTAAGCTAGTGAAGCCTACTAACACAATATGAAAGGAATGTCAGATGGGAAAATAGACTATAGTTTATTTTTGGATAAAACAACATCATTCTAATGGAGTACTGGAGCTGGTGCATATTGATCTATGCGGTCCCTCCAGAATTAGAAGTCTACAAAGAGAAAGGTACTTTATGTTGCTTATTGATGATTACTCTAGGATGATATGGGTTACTTTCTTAAGAGAAAAATGTGAAGCATTAGAGAAGTTCAGAATTTTCAAAGCTATAGCAGAGAATGAGACAGGTCTGAAGATCAAATTCCTAAGGTCAGACAGAGGTGGTGAGTTCACTTCCCGAGAGTTCAATTCTTTCTGTGAAGAGCATGGAATCAAAAGGCAGTTATCTACTCCCCGAACCCCACAACAGAATGGAGTTGTAGAGAGAAAGAATAGAACAATTTTGGATGTTGCTAGAACAATGATGTTGGAAAGAAATGTGCCTCACATCTATTGGAGAGAAGTTGTAAGCACTGTTGTGTATACTCTAAATCAGGTAAATGTCAATGGTATTTCTGGTAAGACTCCTTTTGAGTTCTAGTTTGGTTATAAGCCTCCTATTAAATATTTCAAGATCTTTGGAAGCAAGTGTTTTATTAAGAGAGATGAGGACATAGGAAAGTTTGATGTAAGGAGTGATGAAGGAATCTTTCTAGGTTACTCTACTAAAAGCAAGGCTTACCAGTGCTATAATAGAAGATCGAGAAAAATGGTTGAAAGTGCAAATGTTAGAGTTGATGAGGACTCTGCTAGATCATCCAAATACTGTGGATATAATTCAAATGACCAGAAAGATAGTGCAAACAAAGGGAAGAATGCTCAAACACATAATCAAGTCATATTATTCTGGTAAATCAAGAAATTCAAGAAGCTCGAGAGACAAGTGGAAGTGTAGAAGAAAGAACAGAAGAACTAGAAGTGTGAGAGAATCCTAAAATTTTGAGGTATGTAAAGCTAAATCAATTTGAAGATCAAATTATAGGATATAAGAATAAAGGTGTGCAGACTAGAAGAAGGATTGCAAAAGAGTATTGTCTGATTTCCAAAATTGATCCTAATAATGTCAATGAAGCTTGTGATGATGAACACTGGATGGAATCTATGAAGGAAGAACTGTTGTAGATTGAAAATAATGATGCATGGATTATTGTTCCCAGACCTAAAGATGAAAATGTGATTGGTACTAAATGGGTCTTTCGGAATAAGTTGAATGAACAAGGTGAAGTGGTTCGGAATAAAGCAGGACTGGTATGTAAAGGGTATTCACAAATGGAAGGTATTGATTTTGAAGAAACCTTTGCCCCTGTTGCCAGAATTGAAGCTATAAGATTATTTCTTGCTTATGCCACATATAAGAACTACAAATTCTATCAAATGGATGTGAAGTCAACCTTTCTGAATGGTGAGTTAGAAGAAGAGGTATATGTTGAACAGTCGAATGGATTTCAACTGACTGATAAGGAAGGCATGTTTTTCCAATTGAAGAAACCTCTGTATGGACTCAAGCAAACCCCAGAGCCTGGTATGCTAGACTGGATAAATACTTACTAAAGCTTGGATTCAATAAAGGTATTGCTGACAACAACTTGTATTTTAAGTTGGATCATGATAAAGAGTTGATTATTGAAGTCTTTGTTTATGACATTATTTTTGGAGGTGATGATGATCTATGTATGAAGTTTGTTGATGAAATGAAAAGTTAATTTGAAATGAGTATGATTGGAGAGTTGAATTTCTTTCTAGGATTGCAAGTCACTCAGTTAGACAATGGGATTTTCATATCTTAGTCCAAATATGTGAGAGAGTTGTTGAAGAAGTTTGGCATGGAAGACTCAAAGCCTGTTGGTACACCCATGGTAACTGGATGCAAGTTAACACATAATGATGATTCTCCTAAGGAAAATAAAACAAGATATAGGTTAATGATTGGCGGATTGCTCTACTTAACTCAAACTAGACTAGACATCATGAATGTTGTGTGTATGGTTGCTAGATATCAAGTTGATCCAAAAGAATCTCATGTGACTGTTGTAAAAAGAATTTTCAGATACCTAAAAGGAACAGTTGATTTTGGGATTTGGTATCCTAAAGATGATGATCTTACCTTGAGTTCCTATACTGATGCAGATTGGGCAGGAGATGTAGATGACAAGAAAAGCACTAGTGGTGGTGCCTTCTTCCTAGGGAAGAAGTTGGTGTCTTGGTTGAGTAAAAAGTAGAATTCCATTTCCCTATCTACTGCTAAGGTAGAGTATATTGTTGTTGCAAATAATTGTACTCAAGTGTTGTGGATGAAATAGATGTTGAAAGATATCAGAGTAGTATATGATGAGCCTATTTTCATATACTGTGACAACTCAAGCGCAATAAACATATCAAAGAATTTGATGCTACACTCTAAGACCAAGCATATATCAATCAAGTTCCACTTCTTGAGGGAGAGAGTGAGTGAGATAGAAGACAGATTGGAGTATGTGCCTACCAAAGAACAGATTACAGACATTTTCACCAAGCCATTTCCAAAGGATAATTTTGAGTATCTCAAAGGGAAGTTAGGGGTGATTACCCCTTCTAATTAAAACTAAGGATGCATTGGTTTGCATCAATCTATGCACTTCATGATCATATTTTGATCTGGATTGATGTTCGTGGTTGCTACTCAAGGGGAATAGTCAGATGTTTAGGTATTCAGATATGTGGTTCAGAGAGCTTGCATAGAATAGACCTTTTCCAATGATGTCAAAGGGGGAGAAGAGTAATGTGAAAAATATTTGTGGGAGAAGAGTTGAGGAGAGAAGAGTTAGAACCTATAGAGGAGTAAGTGTAGTTGTCTTGATTTTGTTTTTCACATCATGTGTTGCCATCAATGCCAAAGGGGGAGATTGTTGGATGTTGTGGTTGTGTTGTTGATATGTGGTTATTATTGATTCCAATACTATTAGCATTGTTGCATTAGAAGTTTTATATGTCAAGGATATTGAGAAAATTGTAATAAGAAGTGCTACAGGTTGTCAATGGTGGAGTGAAGTTCAGTGTATCGATGTGATCAGTACGTTGCTAATATGAGGTTGTAGTTTAAAGGGTTTCATGCTTAGTATATCTGGTTTATCCATGACAAGTTTCAAAGATCCACGTGAAGAGTTGATCAAGTTATGAATATTTGTATTCTGAAAGTTTTTTTGTTACTTCAGTTTGTGTTCCTAAATGAAGATCATGTTATTTCTGTAAGTTTAGTTGTTGTAGATGCTTCTCTAGTGTTCCATGGTGTTTGTGGATGTTTCTAGTTCATGCTCTATTTGTGTTGCACATCCTCATTGATCGTTGTGCTTGTGATCCAAGATTTTCTCTTGCGTGTTCATGTTTTTCATGTTCATGGCCGACTAGGTGTTGAAGTGTGTTGTGGATCTTCGAGGAGAAATTAATTGAAGTGTTTTTGTGTTGGAGTTGTTGATTTGGGTCCTCACTATGTTGTGCCCAACCTTGGTTGATTTGCATTGAAAATTTACTTGTAAATTTGGGCCAACATTGTGTATATGTTTTATATTTTATTTTGGCTGACGAAGTTGTTGATGTAATTTCTTGTTGCAGATATATAAGAGCGATTACTTATTCGAATTGAAGTGTGCAAGGAAGTGTGATTTTGTATGAGATGTGCGAATAATTTCCTATCATTCGAAGGCAGAGCAGAGTGTGAAGAAGAGTGAAGAAGAGAAAAGAAGAGTATGAAGAAGCGTTCATGTGCATAACCAAAACTATAATCAGGCATTAGCATATGCTATTTACTCAGTTCAAAATCCACATGGTTGTAATCAGAATCTTTTTGTAAGACAGTGTGTCTTCCTTTGTAATTGAGTAGTGAGCTCTAGGAAGTGTGTTTGAATGCATGTACATTCCCCATTTATTCTTCTTATACTTTTAATAGGGTATAATCTTGTGGACTGACCTCCACTGTGGTTTTTCCCCTAACAGGGTTTCCACATAAAAATATTGGTGTTCTCTATGTTTCTAATGTGTTGATTGTTGTGATTTATTGTTCATTCATCAGATATGAGATTAAGTTAAGTTTGAAAAGTTTAAATATTTTCTGACAACTAATTCATCCCCCCTCTTAGTTGTCTATCCTTGTTTTTCCAATAGGCGATAGGTCTATCACTCATTTATTCTGAGGCTGAGGAGTGCTCCTAGTGCTCCTCCTAGTGTTTAGCTCCTGGTGAAGCTTTATCTGTTACAATAAGAAGTAAAGACATTAATATATAGAAATTACATTATAAAAAATGATATATTTAACAAAATAATCACTTACCGCTAGTAGATGATCTCTCTCCTCGTGGGAAATATTTGCATGCTCATGTTGTGGCGTGTTGAATCCCTGTATAAACCATCCAAAGAGAAATTAAACTACGAATCAATAATGGCTTGATTTTTCACTAGCTAACAGCTATAATAATGAATGTAAATTGAAATTTAGTAATCTGCCTCATACCTCCTCCATGAGAGCCATCGAGGACTCTATAGTAGATGAAACACCGAGTTCCATTTCCCTATGAACATTCGGAGGTGTATCCACTTCCAACATCTGAAAATAAAACAACAAATTATTCAATCACAAAATATACAATAGTGATCCACACCATGGCTTATAATGTATGAGATAATGAACAAAAAATTGAGTACTTATTAAACTACATATTTCTAACTATCATGCTTACTATTTTCCCTATCCATAGCTTGTTCGAAAGAACCTATTTTTACGTTTTTACCCATAATAGCAAGGCGGTGAACTGTTTGATAAAATGCTTTCATAGACATGTACAATAATTGTGGTAGCATAGAGAAAGCAATGAACTGTTTGAAAAAATGCCTCAAAGAAATGGGGTCTCATGGTGATGGAATACCATTACAAACAAATGTGTCATCGCATTCCATCACCATAAGACCACATTTCTTTGAGGCATTTGTTCAAACAGTTCATTTCCTTCTTTATGGTATTATGTTAGGATGGGGTGGATGGTATAGTGTGGTCTTGGTTATGAGATGGAGGGTGATCATGACATGAAGAGGGAGGGGTGGGTACATGAACAAGTGGAATAAAAGGTGGAAGGTTCCATGGATTGCTAAATTGAGGATGAGGACCTTGAAAAGAATTTGGAGGGAAATTTTGGCTAAAGGGTTGGTTTCTATTCTTCAGGCAGTGAGTTGTTTAAAAAAATGCCCCAGAGAAATGTGGTCTCATGGTGATGGAATGGCATTCCATCACCATGAGACCACATTTCTTCAAGGAATACTTTCATACTACTCACTTCCTTGACTATGATATTGCTTACTATTATGCTTTGATAAATTTTTTCCAACAATCCATAGTTTGTTAGAAAACACCTATTTTAGGCTTTTAGCCATAGCAGCAAGGAAGTGAGTAGTTTGATAAAATTCTTTGGTAGACATGTATGGAAAATGTTCTAGCATAGAAAAGGTGGAGATTTGTTTCAAGAAATGCCTCGAACAAATGTGGTCTCATGGTGATGGAATGGCATTCCATCACCATGAGATTGCATTTCTTCGAGGCATTTTTTCAAACTACTCACTGCCTTGTCTATGCTATTGCTTACTATTATGCTTTGATAGATTTTTTCCAAGCATCCATAGTTTTTTGCAAAGCACCTTTTTTAGGATTTTATCCATAGCAGCAAGGAAATGAACTATTTGATAAAATGCTTTGGTAGACATGCATGGAAAATGTGGTAGCATAGAAAAGGTTGTGAGCTGTTTTGAAAAAATGCCTCAAAGAAATTGGGTCTCATGGTGATGGACATCACCATTCAAGACCACATTTATTTGAGTCATTTTTTCAAACAACTTATTGTCTTGTCTATGCCATTGCTTACTATTATTCTTTCATATATTTCTTCCAAGCATCCATAGCATAGAAAAGACAATGAATTGTTTGAAAAGATGCCTCAGTAAAAAGTTGTCTCATGGAATGCCATGACAAGCAAATGCAATTGGAAGTTGCTCTTACTTATTATTTATGCTATGTGAAGTAATTGCATCACTACTTAAGTTGACTTTCTAAACAACTATATTATAGTTGAAATTGTCATCTATCAACATCAAGTTATTAGTTATGGAATGTGAAGTAATGCTTTGAGTTTGAAAGATGTGCAATGCAATGTAATCAACGATATAAATATAAACTACATAAATCTATTAAGTACAATTCATTAGTTAAACTCTTTATTCTATTACCTGCATGTAGGTTTTTGTAAATCCACTAGCACTGCAAGGTTTTCCCATGAAACCTCCAATATTATCCTATTCAACATCCAAAATCACATATTAGAATACCATTCATAAAACAATGTTATTAACATGTAATAAAATTATAATTGTTTACTAGTTACATGCCTCAATGGTAGATGCAGTGGAGTAATAAGTAGGTGTAGGGACGATGTATCCAGTATCAACACCATGACCTTGAAATTTTATCAAAATCATAAAACTAAATCAGTTAATATTGCATTTCAAAATTGAAATTTAATAAAATTAAATTCAATAAACATCCTAACATTTACCTGAGTATCGATGCCATAGGCCTCATTCAAAATGTTAGCTTCCCTCGCCATTTCCATACCTACAGACATATCATGCGTAGTAGCCTCCTGAGTGTTGGTGGGGTCATATGAACAAGTCACCTTGCAAGCTTGACACAAATGGGATCAAATCCCACCACTCGAAGACTCCCCTAGATGGCACTGTAGTATAGGGTTGGCATGTTGGATGACACTCTAGGTCAAAGAGTTGATGGCTTGCAAAGTCTCTACCTCAGCACTCTCCTTCATGATGGAAGGGATAACAATGTGCTCATGAGGTGGCCTAGTGAGAGGTCATCTCGCTTGCCACCTAGGATCTTGATGTGCACCGGGTCTATCTTGAGCCAACCCCCCACCTCTCCCCTAGAAGTCCCTCATATTAAAATAATTTGAGATTTTGTTCAAGATGAACTCACAGTATAGTTTCCTCGGGAAATATTGCGGGACTTCACAATTGTTGCATGGTGGGTAATCTAAAACCATGTACCACCTATCCCAAAAAAGGTCCTAATCTATTGGTGGTGGCACCAATGGATAGGAAAACTCTTCGCATTGAGGCTAATATTTTCATTTGTGCATGGGTTAGTGAATAATGAGCACAAATATAATTTTGTAATTTTAAGATCTTTTATATCTTTATTTGATAATTTATCCTGATAATAATCCCTAGTCATTTGCCTCATATCTTTCCAACCAATTAATTGTTTGATGATTGAATCTACATGTTTTAACATTTCTTTGAGTGAATTTGCAAGGGTTTTTCTTTACATGGTTGAACTGTTTGGATCGTTCAACCTCATGATTAACTCAATTTTTTTATTGTTTTCAATTTTACTCATTAAATTTGTTGAGTGCCAAGAGGATGTTGAGGGATTGGTGGAGGATATTGTTGTTGTGGTTGTTGAACTTGAGGATTTTGTTGATGTTGTTTCTTTTCTTGTTGAGGATTTTGTTCTTGTTGTTGTTGCTCTACTTGTTGAGGATTTTGAGGAGGCTTTGCAGATTCATTAACATCTCCTACAAATTCAACAAATAAATATAAAAAACAACCTAAAACTAACAAATTCACAACAAAAAACAAACAATCCTTACCTATTAGACCTCCTCATTGATGTGGCAGCATCCTGGTGATGAAACAACAACAATTTGATGAAAAAACTTGCAAGATGACTCCTCCTAGATTGTGAGCGCACAAATGAAGGGGTTTTGGCTGCGGGAAGAAAAAAAACATAGTCACAATACAAATGATTTTGAATTCCTTTTTTTTTTCTTTTAATTGCTCATAAAATGAGCGTGTTATAATGTGCTCATGTTATAGGGTTGTTGTGGCCGAGCATTAGGCTCGACACACTAAGCCATAATGCGAGCGCGTTATAACGTGCTCGCGTTATGAAATTTCAAAACTTTTTTAAAAATTTGGCCACAAATTGGCCCCCCATCTTTTGCACCCTCCCACGCATTGTGGTTGAATATCGAGGAGGCACAGTTGGACAATGGCAAGCAACTCATAAATCACAGCATTCATTCAAGTTAGTGTTCTTGGCTCAGCTAAACGTGTTCTATAAAAATTTGCTTTAAGTATTGTACAAGTAGGGCCTTAAGATGGATAAAACCCCATAAAAAACCAAAAATAAAGAGGTAGAAAATAGAGGCCAGACCATTAAACCAAGATTTGATAGATCAGTGTCTTGGTTCTTGACCAAAATCTAGAAGAAAAACTCAATTAAATCCTTCATGCGAAACATTGGAAGACAAGCACAAAAATCTAGGAGATGTATGGACTCCACAAAGAGGCTATGATCTATTTATATATCATTATAGAAAGAAATACAGACATAGTCCTATCTCAAATACGTGTAATATAAATTTAGCAAAGCTTGTGATTAAAGCACTGGCTAGAAATTACAACCCTAAAATGAGGGCAATCCACTCTCATGATGGCTCACAAATTATTATCATAACATGGGATTATATATGCATGGTATTTCAATTAGACACATCCCTGGAGATAAAATTAAGGCTAAGGGATCTGCTAGAAGAGTATAGGACCATGGATGCAAGTTACAAGAGTGGAAATTACCACTACACAAACCCAAGGGCCCAAGAATTAAACCAACTCAAAAGATTTTATAGTATTGAGAAACCCCCATTTTATGTGGATTCATTTGAAGAATATTACCAATACACCTACTATTCAGCTGGTCAGGTCCTAGGAATTGATGCTCCTGTTGTGATGGCTATACCCCCCATGGTTTTAGCTACAGATATCCAAAGCCAACATGCTAGGCCCTATGATTATGCAGAATACTTGTCTAAGGTCATTAACACTTCTCTTGGTGCCATTAAGAACAATAGTGATTACATCAACTTCAAGCACTATTCATTGCTTATGCATATGATATTATATGAAGGGTTGGCAATGAGAATATGGGGAGAGGAGTTGAGAATCAAAGATTTGGATAGTGATGAGAATTATAAACTAGTGCAGATGTGAACGTCTATATGGGACAGTAGATGTGGGAGATCCCACTATTTGTATTTTGAAGACTATTTTGTAAAACCTTTGTATAAGTTACTTGGCCACAAATGTGACTACAATTTGTCCCCAGAGATACATAGATTCTTCAGGCCAAAGGAGAAAAACCCTGAGCGAAAGGTAAACCATGATTGGGGGATTGGTATGCATTTGAGTATTGCACTATGATTAGAGTGTATGGATTCGAGGTAGCCCCATTCTTACTACCTAAAATTGTGCCAGACAGGGTTGCATACCTTGAGATTATAAGGCAATTGGCTTATTCATCCTTCATGCACCTAAAAAGCTATGGAAGGAAAAAATTTATGCCTTCTACTCTATGCTTCGGTGACTTCACTATCATTGTTGATATAGGGTATGAATCAATTGGAAACAAAATAGATTACTATGGCTTGCCATTGGGAAACAAGAGGGAGAAATTTGACCCTAATCACTTCATTTATGATGCCGATATCTCACAAAGACTGAAGGGATATGAACACGAATTCTTTGTGGATGATGTTATTAGAAATTGTGATGAAAATCAAGTAATGATAAGGAAATTCGCTTATAATAGAATTGTTATGGTTGAGGGTTGGAGAGGAATTAATAATCCATCATATGTAGAGGCTTTTTGTGAAATACAAGATACTATGGAAAGGATTGAGCAGATGATTCTACATGAAGAAGAGTTGATTAAAGATGTACCTCTCGTGGATTTTGAAAGAAGAAGGGATATTGGTTTTAGGAGGTATGCTGAGAATGTGGTACCTTTGAGTCATGCATCACCATAGCCTATGTGAGAGGTGATCTTTTTAGTAGATACTCCTATTGTTATTGAGATGATATTGAGGAAGAGAATGAGGTTACATAGATTACCATTCCTACTATTCCCCAATATGAAGTGCCACCAGAGAGGAGTTTGATCACATTTCAAGCTTCCAATGAATTGATTGATGATGTGAGACACTGGGCTAGACAAGAATTCATTGCAGATGATAGATTTGTTCAAACATCTGAGTTTAAAGCCTTCATTTATGAGTACAAAGGAAGAATTATAAGAGAAAGGCCAAAAAAAATCAACCCTGAGAAGGAAGCAGATGCCTTGAAGAAAATCTAGCATGGGGTTGATAAAGAAATGGATAGTATGACTCCTGAAAGAAGAAGAGAACTATTACAATAAGTTGGGGTCATGCTTCTTCCAGGGTGGGAAATGAGCTCAGCCATTATGTTTAATAGTTTCCTAAAAAGAGAGAATAAGGCCTTGCAATTGAAAGATGAGGCCAGTGATAAGATATATACATGATCAGAGTATAATCCTGATAACACTACCTTGCATATTTGGGCACTATACGCACTAGGAAAGAGGCCTTCCCTTATCAGCAATCATGATCAAATTTTTGGTCACCTTCTAGTACAAAGAGTAGGGGATACAAACCCTATTGAAACTGCTGATCTAAATGTGAATGTGGCCAATTTTACCAAAGCTTAGATTCAACAATTGGTCAAAGATAATAAAGGGTTGACTGATGAAAATGAGAGGCTAAAGCAAGAAGTGATCAACTATAGAGATAGATTGCCTTCTTCCTCGGGGCCTTACTCACCATTGATTGAACATGAAAGCAAGGTGCTCGAAGCAATGTCTGAGACTACCTATTGGAAGTGTAAATTTGAAATAGTTTAGAAAGGGAAAAGAGGAATTGAAGAAAAAACTAAAAACCACTATATTTGAACTGGCATCTGAGCTAGTATGTAAAATATTTTATGATATGATTAGACTTGATAAAGTTTGGGCCATCCTTGACAAAACATATGCAGTCTTATAGGAACACAATCGATTGTGTGACAGAATGAAGGAGGTGGGACTACAGATCAAGGAAAATATAGGAGATAACAAAAGTGTGCTCCAAGAATATCAAGAGCTTATGAATGCACATGAAATATTTCATAACATCCTGACACAATAATTGAGTGATTTCAGTCAGTCACTAAGTATGGCTGCTAAATTTCTTTGAAGAAACAGACTTGAAAGATCAAGATGGATGGAAGGATGAGATAGCCTAGTATCTGCCAATAGCTCTTGATGACATTAACGATGAAGATAAGGTTCTTGAGAAGACACCTGTGCAACTAGGGTGAATCTTTGAACTTCAATATGTGATGAAGGATATCATAAATAATGCAGACACCTATGAAAAGACATGATATATTGAACATGTGTCGAGGATTAACATATTCATCGCACAGGCCAGGTGAAAGGGTACAAGGTATCAAACTTTGGTAGCTATGGATGCACTATCATGGAGCATGAGCCTTGAACAGGTCTTTGGTGATCACGAGCACTTGCTAGAAGATTAATGGATCGTGGTGCATCCACCTGCAAAAGTTCTACTAAGTTTTATGTTTATGTTAAATCAAGTTTTTAGTTATCAAACATCGCACCTTTTTGTAATGGGTATGTAGCTTGTTGCTTCCCATATAAAAAGGGAAACCAAGGCTCAGTTTTAAGGAATCATTATCATCACCTTTAGTAGAATTAGATAGGTTGCATATTCCATCCATCTATTTCCATATCTCAAAGACTTTTGTTATTAATGTATATCATTTAAAGCAATATAATGGAGAATACTGTTTTTAATTGGTGATCTATTTTCAGTGTTCAATTATTGTGTTGGTATTCATTCCTATATATTGTTGTGTTCTCTTAAATTATCCGAATCTATATGATTTTTCAGGACACATTTGTTGTTACTATGTGACTGTCTTGATTGGGTTCTGGTTAAAGAGAATTAAAATCCTTTCAAATAATTCATTTTAATTGGTTCCTACTAAGGATTAAAATCCTTTTAAGGTGGTTATTTTGATTGGTTTCCCTTATGCTAAGAATTAAAATCCTTTCATAACATCACAGTAATTTGAGAGAATAGTACACTAGGATCTATAAAGAAGAGTATAGTAACTGATAAACCTGGATGTTTGCACAAGGTGCAAACATCTAAAAGTGCCCAATAGTTAGAGTTAAGCTGAGTAGATCTACCTATCATACATATCTGTCTCCATCATCATCATCCACCTCTTGACTTCATTCACCCAATAGATTAGGCACTGGTCAACTTTAGAATAAATTTATACAAACTTTATTCACACATTTGATTCTTGAAACATCTACAGTAGGAACTAGTCATTAGCCTTGCATCTACTTCACCCCCACATGCCATAGTGAGTAGATTTCCCAAACTAGAGATCATATTCAAGCCTTCAAATCTACCTTATTATTTAGGTACACCTGCCTAGGTTTAGTAGAGCCTAAAGAGCAGGGGGTTATCAATTAGATTTGCCCCATTTGTTAGCCAAAAATGTACTAAGAGATTGACACCCTCTTAAGGTTCAAAACCTGCGTTTTTGAGACCTAACACCTTCAAGTCTCAAAATCTTGGACTTATAGAACCCATACTTGTAGGCTTATGCATACCATCATACTCAAAATGTATAAGGTATATGGTAAAACCAACCTCTGAACCTTGAAAGTCTTCCACCTTATTTCCCTTTCTCCTTCTTCTAGCATTAGGCACACCACATTAATGATCCCTAACCCATTTCTCTTGAGTCATATATTGTAATACCTATATTTTCATTTACCAAAAAGTGCATCTAGTATTCAATATTCTTGCTCCTTGATCCCTTTCCTTTACCTCTTCTTTCATATTATTTAGTGCTATAAAATTTTCCCTCACCTTGATCCTATTTCTTCTTCCATCAGTATTGGGTATCCCTTTCACTGACCCTCACTCCTCTTTGCATATTTTCGTTCCAAACTCCTTGAGTTCTTTATACAACCTTCCCTAAAAGTAAGTCAATATGTTGTAAACCTACACCCTAGTTCCCAACTACTCAATACAACTTAGACTTTTATAGATTTTACCAACCAATTATAACCCACCACAAGATAATATGTTAATGACCAAGCCAATGCCATACATACAGATAGTGACATTTTTCTATGTGTCAACTAGTCACTTTCTTAAACTAATCACAACAAGGCACGTGTCTTATATGCTCTTAACCACCAAAAGAAAGTGGGAAAGTTCTTTTTGATGTGATTAGATTTGATAGCTTCCCTATCAAAATAATGATTTCCATAAGAATTCTTTTCTAAAAATTAAAAGAGTGGCTACTCAAAAGGTCCCAATATCCAAGCAACCTATATGCGTATCCAAGAAACCTTTATCCATTTCCAAGCAAAATCTATCCCTTTTCACGCTTCCTCAACACAAATAGCTTTAAGGTCAACCTTCGATAGATAGGGAATCTACCCTTAGTTCATATAGATTTTCTTATAGGGACTACCCTCATTAATGATGTAGATTGCCACTGATAAGATATTTCATGTCCTTAGTCCTATGAAACACATTAGCCCTTGGAAAAGGATTTTAGACTGAGCCATGATGTCCCTATGAATTCCTTTCTAAAAATTCATATTCTTGTTAAGTTGAAAAATAAAAAGAGTGGCCTAATGATAATTAATTAAAACCTATAAGTGCACTAAAAGGTAAGTCCTGTAAAATTATTTTGCTAGAATATAAAATAAGATAGAGATTATTGCAAGTATTTAAAATAAATATGTGGCATTATTAGGTGTCTTGTGCTACCCCCTGATAAATTAAGGCATTAAAAAGGAGTTAAGGATGGATAAATTAAATCAATTAAATATTATTGGAAAATTTTGATAGTAAGAGAGTAAAATAATTTATTGTTGAGATGATCAAGATAGGTTTTGAAAAGAATTTAATGATCATGATAGAAAAGAAAGATGAAATAATGTTGAAACAATCCTAGGATTAAGAGGAAAGATAATGGAAAATATTAGAAAAATTGTGAGAAGAATCAAGAGAGTGTATCAAGAGGGATGCAATGAATAAAAACCCTAGTATTGAGATAGGTATATCCTCAATGGACATGACATGAACCTGAATATTAAAGAAACAATGTGGTTTATAACCTAAATTATAACTATAGAGAAAAATCTAACTAAAATGATAAGGAAATTGAAAGAAAATAAGATAAAAATGAACTTAGAGAACTTTGACCTTATTTTTAGGGATGCTATTGATGTGGTTGTTATGGGGAAGAAGAGGAAGTAAAGAAGTTGTTAGTTGGTGAAGAAGAGGAGATAATATTTAGAAATAGAATAAATAAGTCACCAAAAACTAGACAAAGAAGTCATGAAAAAAAGAGAGAAAGAGATACAAGAGTAGAGAATAGATTAAGAGAAAGGATAAAACCTAGCCATACAAAATAAATCAAGAACACCTTTACCTCCTCCATTTATGTATGCACATATATGACTAAGCTCCCTATTCTTGGTAAACACACCAAGGATGCTAGCAAAAATATCTTTACCTTGGACTTTCAATGGAGTCCAAGTTGGCATTAATGATGACTAGACCCAATTATATGATTTTGTGGAGACCCTCAATGAGGAACTAAGATGGAATATTAAACAATGACCTAAGCATGATAAAAGCATGGACAGAAATGGGTGACTTATTGTGAGAAATTTCCACTCACCTAATGTATGAAGAAAAATCATAAAGAAAATATGGAAGATGAAAAAAATTGAGGGATCAATTTTGTGAATAATGATTTAAAGTGTGGTTAGATAACAGGAATAAAACTTGACATAAAATAAATGAATTAAGTAGTTTATTTTATGGTTAACCCCTCATATTATAACATAAGTAGATGAGAAAATTTCCTCTTTATATAAGGATGTAGTAGAATTGATCACTAGAATATAATACATGTCAAATATATGAGAGAATAATTTAGGAGGAAAGGATGAAATTGATAATTTCAAACTAGAGCTGGAAAGCATAATGTTGAATTAAGAAATTCTAATGAAATGTTAAAAGGATGAGACTGAACTCCCCCACCTTGAAGAAGTAAATCTTGGTTTAAAAATTACAATAGATGAGAACATCTAAGAAATGAATACTTGATCATCAAATGCACCAAGAGGGCTACCACACTAAGAGGGGAACTTGAGAAATCCCCTAGAAAAATAGTTAGTGGATGCTTTAAAATATAAAGTGGGACAAACATGAAAAAAATAGGTGTCCAAAGTTACTTCATGAACAAGATGAATATGAACCAATGGTTCATCGATTGACTAGGGAATCATTTTCTGGATATGGGTATGGATAGAGTATAGGGTTTAGCTATAAGAGAATTTAATGTTTATTTGGAACATGGCTAGTTGGAACTTCAATTGAGAGCAAGTATAAGACCGCTTAACAATATACACTATGTGGTACCACAAATTCAAGATATAGGACCTTCCACGAGTTACCATGGTAACTATTGAGATAGAGGTGGTAGGGGAGGCTACCACAATAATAATAGAGGTGTACTAGAGAAATAAAAAGGGTTGAAAGGCCAAAATGTTATAGCTATGGTAAACTAGGACATTATGCTAATGAGTGCACAAGAAAAAATGAGGAAATTCCACACGTGTTTTTTGTGGTGATAAATCACATGATATTTCTAGTTGTCCCAAATTTAATAGTTTGATAAGAATGTGTTGGCACCATGATAATAAAAGTGAATAATTTTCTAGTCTAAATATACACGTATGATGCTAAATTAATAATGAATAACTAAAGTAGAGGATAAAATGTTAGACAATGTAAGAAACCAAATATAGAAAATAAATGTAGAATAGGAGAATCCTCGTTGAAAAAAGAGAAATTAGAAAATAATACAAAGGAAAAAATGAAATGCTCAAGAAAAACTCCATGTAGAAACTTAAGAAAAATAGAAAAATAAATTCAATAATTACCTAGGGTTGGACTAATAGAAGCATTTCCTATGAGAATTTATGAAAGTAAAGAAGAAGAAAAAATATTTTGGTAAGGGGGAACATAATTTGGTGAGAAAGAAGTCCAAAGAGCTAATTAAGAAAAACAAAAAAAGGAAAGGATGATAGTAAGACATGTTTAAAGAAAAATAGGTCCATACACTAAAAGAATTGTAAAATTTGGTAGAATAAGAAGAGGTTAGGGTTCAAGGGTTGGATAGGATGAAGTTGGATAAGGTTATTTGAAATAAACTCTTGAAAGATGGAATTGAAGGTTTTTCTAGATTCATCCAATTAGGGTTATCTTGAGAAGAAAGGGAGATAACTTAAGTTTATATGATGAGGAGGAGTAAGGCAGTCTTGGTTACTTTAATTAATTTTTTGATTAAGGTTGTGTTAAAGAGAAAATTATAAGTTATTGGTGTTCTTCTTTGCAAAATTATTGGATTCTTGAGAAGAGAATGTGACTAAATAAATAGAGGCATTAGAGGTCAAAGAAGAGATGACCTTAAAATGATCTATCACCTATGTATAATCGTACAAGGTGGTACAAAGTGTTATAAAAGATGAATATTTATGCAAGATATTTTGATTGCTAATCTTTGGGAAAATATTCCTAATAAATACTCTCTCAATATTAGAGTTGAGAAGAAGATAGGAGATCTATTAAATAATGCATTGTTAATAACATAAAATCCATCTTCTCATTTACACCTTGATTATGATGCATGACACGTTGATGAAACTAACTTGCAATCCAATGTTGAACTGAATATGTTCCATGAAAAGATACGTGAGATAGAGGAAGGAACCCATAGATTAGGACCACTTTTTGTATATTTTTTTCTTAATGAATAGAGAAAATATTAGCTATGAATATATCATCAAATTAATAATCAATGCACATTGATCTATAAAGGATTGAACATGTATCTTAGGATCACTTATCCAATCATACATGTATGTCAATGTTTAACATGATGAACTATGGTTCTTGTGGGCGATTTATTATAGACAAACATATTATGTTGTGAAGGAGGTATCCCCTAGGGTTTAAAATGATGGGAGAATAGATAGCTAGCATTTCATTATTGACATTTCTTGAACTAGGTGGTAAATGATAGGGTTAGGAGTATAGGTCGAGACATTGAGGGTAGATGTAAAAAATTTCATGTTTTCGTAAGAGTGTGGCAAGGGTTGTGAGGTTAATGTAATGATAGGAGAGGGAGTGACAATAGTTGTAAGAGAGGATCAAGAAAGATAAGTGAAGGGTAAGAGTTGAAAGGGTGACATATAGGGGTAGGAGGTAAAGTGGAAAGGGACATGATCATAGTTAAAAGGAGGAATGGAGTGAGAGAAATAAATGGTAAGAATGTGGGTTGGATGAGAAGGAGTAGGCATAAAAATTTAGGTGAAGGAATATTGAGTCGTAGGAAAAAGGAAAGAAGTTGGCTAGAAGAGAGGGACTAATGAAGGAGAAATAGACTATAAAGGGACATGAGTGTGGACAATTTATCCTATACCTTGTAATATCCCTAGCCCATCAAGATGGGTGATGGTGATATTTGTTAAGGATTAGGTGATATCGTTAGATAGGCTACTTTGGAGGCGAGACAAGTGATGATCAATTTTGGTGAGTGACAAACTTATAATCATTTAATAGGGATTCATTATCAAAGTGGTCATCATTGTGAGACATGTAGAGTGGGACATGTGGGGTGGATGACAATGGAGGAAGGGAGGAAGGGTAATGGAGGAAGGAAAATACATGGATAGGTTTAGGTGAGGGTTCCTATAATAGATAATGTATGAGGAAGGGATAGTCAAAGAAGGAAGGGCACTCATTTCTATCAAAGAACATCAAAATGATTCATCTTCATATACTATGGGAAATTTGAGTAGAAAAATGTAGAGATTTTATTTTTAGGTGAAAATAAAAAACAAACAATAGTGTAGTAAATGGACACTAAACTAATTGTGATAAGGTCTACATGTTGTGACTATGTTTATGTTTACTCAAAAAGAAAGTTTTGTTAAATGGTGATAAAATTTAAAAGTCAAAGTAGAATTAACTATTTTTTTGACATTAGAATGCGAGTTTATTGTTTAGAGAGAAAAATTCTTTTGAAGATGAAGAAAGGAATAAATAATGAAGGTTAGGATTCATAATGAGTTCACTACAAATATAGATAGAAAATAGATAGCCTAGATAATTTAAGCGTAGGAAAGCCTTTTTCAATTATCTATCTTAGTATGTAACCAGTAATCTATTGTAAATAGATTTACTTAAGTTAACCCAAACATACAAAATTCTCTACCAACTAAATAACAAATCATTTTTCTTTCTAATTAGATTGCTTAACATGTCTTACTTAAACTAAATTCTTAATCTAAATGGGACTCAATTGGAAAATTATAACAAACTAAGAAATTGGTTGATTTACTAGCAATTAAATTTATGAACAACGAGATTGTTTAAAGACATTTAAAGGTAATAAGGATGAAAGATGAGAATTCGATAAAGTATTTCATGGAAAATAATTTTATTCTTTGTATCTTCAAATTTTTAGGGTTCTTTTGTTTGTTGTTATCTATTTCAGTTTTTTTTTAAATCATGTAATAAAGGTTGTTAATAAGAGGAACAAAGTCCAATTTTAGTATAAGAATGTCGACACACTTTTAGAGTGCAACCATACCTTTATTACATGATTTAAAAAAAAACTAAAATAGACAACAACAAACAAAAGACTCCTGAAAATTTGAAGATACTAAAAATAAAATAAAGATGTAGAATTCCTTGTAAACGAGTAAGAAATGGTGGTCTCTAAACAGTTCCCGACCCTTGTCTATGCTTCCACAGTTTGCATACATTTCTATCAGAGCAGTTGCAACTACATCAAATAAAATTGCTCTCTCCCTAATGCTCTGATGGATGTCCATACCCTGTTCCAAAGCTCCCATTTTGGCACAGGCCAGAAGGATGCTGGCAAAGGTTGCAGATTCTATCTTTACACCTGCCAAATACATTTGCTTGAAAGTTCCTAAAGCCTTTTTAAAATGTCGATTTTATGAATAATCTACAATCAGGGCATTCCACGAGAACACGCTTCTTCGAGGCATTCTGTTAAACAGTTCACGTGCCTTATCTATGCTTCCACATTCGGCATATCCTGCAATCATGACATTCCATTAAACAATATTTGTTGGAGGCATTCTGTCAAATAGTTACCGCCCCTTGTCTATGCTTCCACATTTTGCATGCATGTCTACCAGGGCAGTTGCAACTACAATCTGACAAAATTCCTCTGTCCATCATTTGATGAATGTCCATACCCTGTTCCAAAGCTTCCATTTTCTTCGCACAGGCAGGGAAGCTGCTGGCAAAGGTTGCGTAGTCTGGCTTTACAACTGCCAGTTGCATTTGCTTGAAAGTTCCTGCCTTTTCATAAAATGCATTTTTCGTATATCCTGGAATCATGGGATTCCATGAGACCACCTTTCTACAAGGCATTCGATCTTCCCTTGTCTATGCTTCCACATTTTGGATGCATGTCTATCAGAGCATTTAGCATGCTTTCTGTTCGCTGCAATAATTTTATATGATCAAACTCTTTAGGAGCATCCACCAAATTTCTGCAGCGTGGGCACAGTTTTGAATTTGGTTTAAATTATAGGCCGGAACTGGGCGGGTGATTGCTAACTGCAACTGTTAACGGAAGTGTTCAGGAAACAGAAACAAACACTAGTAAACTCAGGAAATTAAAAATGAGTTGTTTTTGTCCATTTTTTATGTTGATATATGTTATTGTGTTCTATGTGGGTGTTGGGTGGAGTAAACCCTAATATAAAAATATGTGTAAATGATGGATGAATATAATGTAAAAAATTTAACTCCACACAAAATTATAATATTTTGTCAATATATCTATATATCAAAATACATGATATGGCTCTAGGAAAACTCACTATGATTATTCACGGCCAACAATTCACTGCGGGAAAATTCACCACTATGACAAATTCACCTCAAGGAAAATTCACCACCAGCAATTCACCACCCCGGAAAATTCATGGCATTAAAAGTTGGTGATTAATTTTTGGTAGGGGAGAGGAGCCCATAGTGGAGCACTCTAACTTTGCATTTCTCAAAATCCTCTCTGAAAATTTCAAATCACTCCCAATTTTGTACAATAGTTTATTTGGCAACTCACGTGCTTCTATATTTTGTTTTAAGGGTGAGACCGATGGTGCGCTGATGTGGCATTACATGATTTGTCAGTTTGTGTACTTTATGGATAAAAAATGTTTTGCAATTAGATATTAAGGTGCTTCACTATGGGACCCACTAAGGACTACTTCTATCCCCACTATTGAACCCCACTCCACTATGGCCCCTCTTTGTTAATTTATGTAGCTTGGACAGGTGTCTCCATTGTCTAGAAGTGTCATTTAATTATTTAATTATTTTCTAGAAACCTCTAGAAAAGGGCTGAGTTGTCTAGATAATTATGTAATTAAATAAATTGATTCTCCTAGAGACTTCTAGAATCCAGTTAGTTAGGGTTTTTAGAGTCTATTTAATCTTAGCCATTGATTGAGATTAAATCATGGCCATTGGTTTTCCAATGAGAAAAGTATAAAAGGGGATCAATGGGCAATTGGAGAACACAACAACAAGTAGACTTGCAGTGATAGCAAGTAGATTTGCAGTGAGAGCAAATAGTCTTGCAGTGTTAGCAAGGGCGCAGTGATAGCGTTGGGGATAGCAGCTGTGGAATTTCAGCAGGAGAAATTGAGGGAAGAATTTCCGGAGAAGATTATTGCCGGAGCTCTGCCAGTAAGAGGCAAGCAGTTTTGTATTCCTTAATTTTGCTGAAGTTTAATATAATTCCTCATCTGCAGTAGTGGTTTTCCCTTCGGGGTTTTTCCACGGACAATTTGTCCAAAATATTGTGTTCATTATTGTGAATGTTTTCTTCTCTATTTCTGTGAGTTTTATTGGTGAAGTTGCAGTTGTATTATTCTTGATATTTGCTGAGAATTATTTTCGAGTCAAATAATCTATGTATTAGATAGGAGATTAATAATCAGTAACTGCAATAGAATTTTCACATGGTATCAGAACTGATCTGAGGGCAGACAAAGCTCAGCGCAGGAAAGAGGGTTTATAAAACCCGGTTCTACCTCTTCAGAATTATTATTTGTTTTCTTTTATCTTTTGAGATGGCCTCAGCAGGTTTAAGAGATCAGGACAGATTGGATGGAGCCTCAAATTTTGGTGTCTGGAAAGCCAGAATTTCTTTGTTGCTGGAAGAGAATGGGATCAAGGAATATGTGACCAATGTTGTACCTGTACCTACAGATCCAGCACAGCTCTTAGCATATAAGAAGGAAGATGCCAAGGCGAGGAGGATGATTCTTGATGGTGTCAAGGATCATATTGTTCCACATGTCGCAGAGTTAGATACAGCGAAGAAGATGTGGGATGCCATTCTGAATCTGTACCAGAATGCTACCACTAACCGGAAGCTGATTCTCAGAGAAAAGTTGAGGACTACTCGGATGAACAAGGGAGAGGACGTGACAAGTTACCTCACCAGACTCAGACTTGTCAAGGATGAGTTGGCTGCTGTTGGAGATAATCTAGGTGATGGCGAGCTAGTGCGGATAGCCCTAAATGGGTTTACTAAGCAGTGGGATGTCTTTGTTCAAGTTATTAATGGACGAGACACCTTGCCGAGTTGGGATCGACTTTGGAGTGACTTCACTCAAGAGGAGCTTAGACTAAGTCTTGTCAGTGGTACCAGCAGCAAGAGTTAGAAAAGTGAAGCGGAACAGGAGAACGTTGCCCTTGCAGGAAAAGGGAAAGAAAAGAAGGGGTCTAGTAAAGGATCAAATCCACAAGGTGAGAAGAAGAAGAAGGACCTATCTAAAGTCAAGTGCTATGGCTGTCACGAGTTTGGCCACTATGTCAGCGATTGCCCGCAAAGGAAGAAAGGCAAGAAGCAGACAGCAGCTTCGGCAAGTGCAGATGAGCTCTCTAGTAGAATGGAGGATGAGTTCACTCTCATAGCTTGTATGGCTAGCTCAACCTCACAGGGTGTTTGGTATATAGATAGTGGGGCGTCATTTCATATGACAGGAGTTAGAGAGTACTTCTCCAACTATAAGGAGGAGGATATCAGAATGCAGATCTCTATGGGGAACATGTCCAAGCTCAATCCAATTGGGAAAGGGACTGTTCTATTTCAGAGGGAGAATGGTAAGCGGATTCCCATTCATGATGTGTTGCATGTGCCAGGCTTAGGTATGAATTTGATTTCCATATCTGTCCTTCAGGATAAAGGTTACAATGTACTCTTTAGAGGGGCAAGTGTGTTAATTAAGCACAAGGATTGGAAATCACCCATAGCTATTGGAGTTAGGAGCGGCCGGCTTTATAGGTTGCAGTTTGATACTCATAAGGCACTGATGAGCAGCATAATTCTAGAGATCAAGGAGAGCTATGGCATAGGAGGATGGGCCATATACATCATGGAGCACTTAAATTGCTTACGTGAGGCGGTGGCAGTGTTCTGAGGTAGTACGAGCATGATGATGTATGTAAGGGATGTGTGTTGGGGGGAAGTTTAAAGAAACAGCACCAGAACACTAGATCAAGGGTGTTCTTGATCTAGTACATTCGGACATATGTGGACCAATGTAGAGCAAAGTCTCTCGAGGAGGATATGAGTACTTTGTTACTTTTATTGATGATTTCTCTAGGAAGACACGGATATACTTCTTGAAGACCAAGGATGAGGTTTAGGTCGCTTCCAAGTTGAAAAGCTCTTCAGTAGGAGAATTGACGGGGAAGATAAAAAGGTTCTTCGATTGGAGACAATGGGCCAGTACAAAGGGAAAAGAGTTCAGGAGTTACATTACCCGGGGAAGGAATCAAGAGAGAGTGTTGTTCACTTAACCCACAACGAGAATGGGGTTCTTGAGGAAGGAAGAATCGGTCTATATCCCGGAATGAGGAGCTATCTTTGTATGACCCGAGGATATGCCACGTTACTTATGTGAGGAGGAATGCGATGCAATGATGTACATACAAAAGCGAGGGTTCCACACATAGGTAAACGAATGTGACACAGGCGTTCTCGAGGGAAAAGCAGTCATAAAGCCACTTCAGGATATTTGGGAGTTTGGCGTATTGTCACATTCCAGGTGCGACACGTTCCAAGTTAGATCAAACTGCAGAGAAGGGGTACTTTGTGGGGTACAGTGAAACCTCAAAGGCATATCGGATATTTATTCCAGGGACCAAGAGGACTATAGTTAGGCGTGATGTCAATTTCATGGAGGACAAGGCATTTAGGAGGTCCAGAGATTTGCCAGTAGATGATCAGAGTGAGCAGTTAGTGGAAGATCCAAGGATCGTTCAACCAGATCAAGGATAGCGAAGCTCGAGTACAGTTACTAGTACATGCACAAGCTCAGGTGCTGAGAATTCGTAGAGTATAGAGCAGCAGATGCAGCAGATCCAAGAGATGCATCAGGGTGATATGGAGGTTGATACTTCATCATCTATAGTTGGTAGCAAGAACCAACAGTCACAAAGGGATACTCAGGAGTTTGTGGGAGCTCCTAGGATGAGTAGTAGACAGCGGAGACAACCAGCCAGGTATGATGACTATATGGCATTAGTTAGTCAGTTGGTAGATAGTGAACCTTCTAGCTATCAGGAGGCTGCACAGCAACAAGTGTGGCAAGATGCAATGGTTGAGGAGTATACCTCAATAGTGCAGAACAATGTGTGGGAGGTTGTGCCTAGACCAACAGATAGGGCAGTAGTTGGATCACGCTGGATCTATAAGATCAAGCAGTCTGAGATGTTAGCATCCCGAGAAATACAAGGCAAGGTTTGTGGCAAAGAAGGTTCTCGGAGAGGTGACTATGAGGAGACATTTGCTCCGGTGGCCAGGTATACTTCTACTCACGGTCGTGAAGATCTCTCTTGCGGCACAAAATGGGATGGCGATCCATCGGATGGATGTCAAAGCCTTGGCGTTTCTTAATAGTGGAGTGAAAGAGGAGGTATACATAGAACAACTAGAGGGCTTTGTAGCTCACAACAGTACAACCCACGTGTGCAGATTGAAGAAAGCTTTGTACAGACTCAAGCAGGCTCCCAGGGCGTGGTATGAGCGCATTGATAGATACTTGCAGGGAATGGGCTTCGTGAAGAGTGAAGCGGATGCTAACCTCTACTACTTGGTGGTTGGGGGTGAGGTTCTCATTCTTGTTCTTTATGTGGCCGACTTGTTTTTAACAGGTTCACTAGGGCTCATAGAGGAAAGCAAGAGGGACCTTGCAGCAGAGTTCGAGATGAAGGATTTGGGGCTTATGCACTACTTTCTAGGCATGGAGGTATGGCAGACAGATGGAGAGATTTTCCTTGGACAAGGGAAATATTGCATCGAAATCTTGAGGAGGTTCGAGATGGAGGATTGCAGAGCCATGTCTACTCCTATGATCACGAATTGGAAGAAGGTAGAGTCATCCAGAGAAAAGGATGTAGACCCCACCTTATACAGGCAGTTGATTGGATCTCTCATGTATTTGGTCAACACCAAGCCAGATATATCCTTTGCAGTAAACTCTCTTAGTCAGTTCATGGTGGAGCCGAAGAGAGTGCATTGGACGGCAGCAAAGCATGTGTTGCGGTATTTGCGTGGTACAATCGAGTATGGAATCAAATATACTCGAGGTGATGGTATCAGGTTGATAGGCTATACTGACGCAGATTGGGCAGGCAGTACAACAGACAGGAAAAGCACTTCAGGGTGTTGCTTTAGCTTAGGATCGGGGAGTTGTCTCTTGGCGAATGCAATGAGAGGCGAGAAGTCACGTAACAGGATTCTAGGCGAGAATATAGCGACTAACGCGGCGTGGCGATATGGCTTCGGAAGTTGCTGGTGGCCTTGTTTGGTCAGAGGGTTGAGACTACGGTGATACACTGCGACAAGCAGAGTTGCATCAAGTTGACTGAGAATCCGGTGTTTCATGATAGGTCTAAGCATATAGACATCAGATATCATTTCATCAGAGATTGTGTACAGTGCGGGATTGTTCAGCTACAGTATATACCTACAGATCAGCAGGTAGCAGACATTTTGACCAAGGCATTGGGGAAGGCGAAATTCATCTTCTTCAGAGATAGGTTGGGTGTCATGCAGAACACCTTCCTCGCTAAGAGGGAGTGTTGATTTTTATGTAGCTTGGACAGGTGTCTCCATTCCCAAGAAGTGTTATTTAATTATTTAATTATTTTCTAGAAACCTCTAGAAAGAGTGAGTTGTCTAGATAATTATGTAATTAAAATAAATTGGATTCTCCTAGAGACTTCTAGAGAATCGGTTAGTTAGGGTTTTAGGTCTATTTAATCTTAGCCATTGATTGAGATTAATCCATGGCCATTAGTTTTCCAATGAAAAGTATAAAAGGGGATCAGACGGTGGAGAACACAACAACAACAAGTAGACTTGCGATGTAGTAGATTTGCGATGAGGAATAAATAGTCTTGCGGTGTTAACAAGGTATGATGTTGCGTGGGGATACTTGTTGTGGAATTTCAGCGGGGAGAAATTGAGGGAAGAATTTCGGAGAAGAATATTGCGAGACTCGCGGTGAGAGGCAAGGTTTTGTATTCCTTAATTTGCTGAAGTTTAATATAATTCCTCATCTGCGGTAGTGGTTTTCCCTTCGGGGTTTTTCCACGGACAATTTGTCCAAAAATATTGTGTTCATTATTGTGAATGTTTTCTTCTCTATTCTTGTGAGTTTTTATTGGTGAAGTTGCAGTTGTGTTATTCTTTGATATTTGCTGAGAATTAATTTTCCAGAGTCAAATAATCTATGTATTAGATAGGAGATTAATAATCAGTAACTGCAATAGAATTTTCACACTCTCCCCTAACAGTGAATTCCTTGAGGTGAATTTGTCATGACGGTGAATTTTCCCACGGTGAATTGTTAGCGGTGAATTTTCCGACAATAAATTACTGAGA
This sequence comes from Sequoia sempervirens, assembly GCA_007258455.2. Lineage (NCBI taxonomy): Eukaryota > Viridiplantae > Streptophyta > Pinopsida > Cupressales > Cupressaceae > Sequoia > Sequoia sempervirens. The sequence continues at coordinate 170,609,730 of VDFB02000017.1, forward strand.
TGAATTTACCTGATATATACCTCTTAAAACAAAGACAATAGAATAAAAAGTAACATACAAATTACACTATTACACTACTTTTATCATCTTGAAAGATTAATGGTAAATAATTTCCTGCCTCTCTTTATGAGGGCTATATAACATGTAAATTGCTGTCATATTTCTGTTAATTTATTGGTTTCTTCTTCTTGTTGTCAGCTCACTATTACTAGACTAGTGTAATCTTTTATATGGCTGTCAAATGACTGCTATTTGTCTGGTGTATAATTCTTTCAGTTTCCTGACAGTGTGTTTTGTTCTATTAATGTATCTTTTGGTTGGTGAGGCAGCTCTGGTCTCTGTTCTTAGAAGCCTTGTTGCTGCATTCTCTCATTCTTTCTGTACTTTGCTTTGTATTAATTAAAAAAATGGTGCATAACAAGCTAGAGAGGAAAGCATACTGTTAGTACACTATTATCTTTATTCTCCATTTAATGTGTTTGATCTGCTGAAAAATATCTCAAAGCGATGGTTAATGCAATCATATATCATCAGAAGCAGCTTCCTCGAGATTTCAATGATACACAGTAACAATTATTACCAGTTACAGAGACGCAGCTTCCTTGATATTTCAATGATTTACAGAAACAATTATTACCTATTACCACTTATCAGAGAAGTCTTTGCCACCTACTAGAGCACACAGATTCTTGCCATTAAAGTAGTTTAAATAGATAGGAAAAGTAAGAGGACTGCATTATTCATGTCAGGCAGATATTTCTGTCTTCTATGTTTTCAAATTTTAATTAGAAGGATCTGATTTGGATAAGTATTGTGATCTAGCTCAAAACAGAGTTATCTGATATATTTTGAATTTAAATCATCTGAGTGGTGATCTTGTTCTTTTGTGGTGTGTTGTCTGTTTTATTTTTATGCTTCTTGATGTGTCTTGTTAGTAAGGTTAGTGGCACCTCATTACTTCTATATACCAAAAAAAAATTAAAATGATATATAGAAGTAATGAGGTGCCACTAACCTTACTAACATGAAAATTGATAGTAATCAAGAACACGCACTTCTATAACATACATCCCTAGAATTATGTGTTGTAGAAAGACATCTCAAAATGTCACAAAATATGTAGTAGTATGTAGAGAATTTGGAATGAAAGACAATAATAGAATAGCAAGAGTGATATAGTGTCGTATTTGGAAATATATTGGAAGATATATATGTAAGAGAAAGATTGATTGCAATAGAGAAAAAAAGATTATTTATAAATAATCTATTGTATAAATATTGTTGTAATTCTAATTATATAAATAAAGATGTGAAGTTGTGATATATTTCTAAACTAATATGAATTCTATTCCCTTTCAAAATTTGAAATTAATTATTAACTTTCATATTTTAATGCTACTTCATTCTTGTGTTGCATTAGTCTATGTCAAAATTCTAATCTTTTAACATAAAGTATTAGTCCCACACCTTGATTTTTATGTCAATACCAAACAAAAACAATTACTCTTTTACTAAATTGGATTTCATGAATATGATAATCAATTAGCTCAATTTAGAGATATGATAGATTGTGTAACAAGATCTTGAAATAACATAAATGAAAGCACATAGTTGATTTTTGTCGGTGATAGATAACTTTTCTCATATTTTGATTGTACTTTTTTTAACTATAATTAAGAATCACAACTTCTAAAATTTGTTGGAAGCATAACAATTAAATCTAAAATGGGTTTCTCTCATAAATTGACAAGTCAATTTTAAACACTAGAGGTTTTATCTAGAGTATTGTGGATTTGATCTTCCACACATATTTGATCTATGTTGCATAGATCTAAATAAATTGAAATGTAGAATTGTGAAACCTATTTTTGCTCTTTGCTCTTTGATCTTTGATCTTTGATAAGCTTGTAAATATTATGGTGTTTATAAAAAACTTATGGAAAATTATAAGATCATTAGGGACAAGTTCACTTAGGTCGAACCCTTGGATGGGTTAGCTTTATGGCTTCAAGTGAAGATTAGAAGACAACATACACAAGTGTGTAGGTAGCTTATATGCAAACAACGTCAATTTGATTCTTCGTCCCTTTAAAAATTGAAATGTCCATTAATGATTTTCTCCTTTCTCAGCATGTGAATGAATGACACATCGAATGTCTTTAAATACCAAGATATATCAACATGTCACATAAACGTGTCTTAAGTTAGTTCATAATAGTTAATAGAAAACAACAAGGATCTTGGAATTTGAATTTAAAATTTGACATGTATTCCTAATTGTTAGAAGATCATCTAGAATGGCACAAAAATAAACTTGGATAGTGAAGTGATTATTTTAAAACAAAGGACACAATATAATAAATGAAAGTAAATGATGAATATATAAGAATAAGTGTAAATAAAGATGAACCAAATCTAATACCAAAATATATCATCTACCAATATATCATTATATTAAAAACGTTCCGCTATAATAAACCAACATTACTAACTCTGCAAGGAAAAAATCTTGAGAATAATAAATGAAACCATGAAATATCTCTATGGCCTACACAGTACAAGTCTAGTCCTACAGTAGTACCGCGACCTTAAATCACTTAATGAAAAGTGTTAATGGTGTACCTAATGCACAAATATTTCATTCAAAATAAATGTAAGTATTTCCTTGATTATATAAATTCTTCTCAAGTTCATATTACCCCCTTTAAAAATAAATAGCCGTTACCTTTTTTTATATTATAAAATTAAAGAAATATATAAACATCAATTATTACTTTAAAATATGTAATATGGGGTTGGTCGCAACGAAGAAACTTTTTTTAATTCAAATAAATATGTTATGAAGAGGATATGGAGGTGGTGAGCTAACTGGGGTAGATTGTCGGCATGTGGAGATCTCATGTGGAGATTTCACGTATTTTACTGGATTATGTCGGAAATTTTTTAATGTGGTCAAAGATGTGCACATCATATCGTCTATCATTGAAATTGGTTATATAGAGTATAGTTGTGGAGCATTCATTGGCATGTATACAACCTTTTCCCAAATCATTTATCTAGGTTAATTAATTTATAATCAATTAGAATCAATTTAAATAATTTTAATTTTAGAAATCAAATAAAAAGGTCGGTTTTTAGGAGAGGCAATAGATTGGGTTCTTTTAGTTTTGGTATATTTTATATTTCATTTGTTTAGGTATATAAAAATATGTAATTCAAGTATACTTGTAATTTGAGATATCATGTGGATTTGTAACTCATCAATGGTTGATTTTGTGATAATAGATTAATTTTGTGTTCTCTCTAATGCATGATCTTGATATGGCAATGTGTGGACTTCTATATTTGATTTATTGATAATTTTTTAATTCATCAATGACTATAAGGATTAATAGTATTTAAAAATACCTTAGGAAGCTTGTCAAATAACAAGGAGGTTGACCCCCTTGATTGGATTGGTATTACAATCATTATAAAGATCAACAAACATTAGGCAAGAATGCAATTTTTTAGATTTGTTGATTTGGATGTAAAGTATTGTTCTTTTTAAAGCTCCAAATTGAAATGTTAAAATTGAATGTTCTTTTAGTGCTCAAAGATTAGAAATGATAATTAGATATGAATTAAGTGATAAATTAATGCTTAAATGAATGTCTTTAAATGTGAAGACATGTAACATGCCATTGCATAAGTGTGTACTAATTCGGCTCCTAATGGTTGAGGAAAGGGTACAAGTCAATCATTTAACAATTTATTATTTTTAATTTTTTGGGTTAGATGCAAGTGTCATGTGAGGTCACCCCCACATGTCATAAAAATGACTTAGGATATGGAATAGGGGTTCGTGAGGTAGAAGATGAATGTGTGAAAATTTTGGCTACTATTAATGTGATTGTATGGTAGCATGTGTAGATAAGGGAAGGATAATTGTTAAATGCATAGAAATATGTGCAAGGAGGAAGAGGATGTGAATTAGGGGAGGATGTGAATTAGGGGAGGAGACAAAATCGGCATCTCCCTATCCCTCCACCATCCCTTGAACATTTCCTTCAGAGGGAGACTTCTTCGCATCTCAGAGTCTTCTCAACGTCTCCAAGTTTCCCATGTCCCCCTCTTAAAATAATGATTTAAAAAAAAAAAAAAAAAAGAAGCTTTATCATAGTTAAATAATTAAATTTAAAGTTTAAAATTTTAATATTATTAGTTATTTGTTATTATAAATTAAAATATAATATATTATTATTAAAATTTTATGACTTGGACTCTAAAGTCAAGTCTAATTTTTTTTTTTTGTTTCAACTTTCATTTTTCATTTTCGTGTGTGCCCTACAACTGCATCTGGCGTGAGAGTCTGAGAAGGGAGAACTAAGAACCAAACTAGGAGAGCTCAAGGCTACTAAGTTGTGCATGGATTAATACTAGGTATTTTCAATTTAGGTTTTTATTTTTAAATTTGTTTTTCATTTCATAATGCTCGACACACGAGCAAGGGAAATGGACCAACGACGAACTGTGGAGTGTGGACTATGGAACGAATGCCTTAAAGGGATGTCATCTCATGTACTATGATGGTCATTGCAGTCCATGAGCTGACATCCCTTTGAGGCATTAGTTCCACAGTGCCATAGTATAATTTAATAATTTTTAAATTTTTTCCAATTTTTTTTATAAATTTGTTTATGCCATGGCATTGGCCCATTATGGTCTGCAAAATGTGGAAGCATAGGTAATGCATGTGAACTGTTTTACTGAATGCATCAAAATATGGAAGCACAAGCAAGGCATGTGAACTGTTTGATTGAATGCATCAAGGGCCCTTGATGCATTCAATCAAACAGTTCACATGCCTTGCCTGTGCTTCCACATTTTGCAAACCACCCTTGAATCATTCAGTCAAATAGTTCACATGCCTTTCCTGTGCTTCCAAATTTTGCATATCTTGCAATATTGCAATCCGTGAGACCACATTTCTTTCAACTTTCAAGTTTCTAAGTTTTAGTTTATTGGTCTGATTTTTTTTTTACATCATAGGTCTGATTATTTTTTATTTTTTAACATTTTTTTTGCAGTGTCATCATCATAATGAGTTCAAACAACATAAGTGATGATGAACCAAAAATTCAAAGTGCAGATGATTCATCAGATGATCTTGACTTTCAAATAGGAGGGGAGGCCGAGGGTGAAGTTGAACCACAAGTACAACATGGCTTAGCCTCAAATACTCAAACTACCACAAGTTTCATTGGTAGTTAAGATAAAAGCTACCATTCAAAACTCCTTCAAGAATGGGCCAAGGGCCCCTTTGATCCAAAAATCCCTTTAAAATAATTTGCATCCAAGGTAGCAACAAAGCTTGGGGTAACTGGGGGCACTAGACTATGGAAGTGTCACATATGTGAGCTTACATGGTTTGGCAGCATTACAAGAACTAATGCACACTTTCTTCTTATTTGAGGCAAAGGTGTAGATGTATGCAAAGTTGTAACAGGTAACTTGAAGTATAGGGCTGAAATTTTAAAATTATGGGGTTGTAATGAGGATGAAGTGCCTACATTTGCTACATTGCCACATAAGAGTATGGGTGATCAGATTTCAGCAGTGTCTACTTCTACTTGCAAAGTCAAAGGCCACCAAATCCATTCAATTCAGGTGCAGCAAAGCCTAGGGGGAAACATAAGATAGCATCTTCACAACTTTTAGCAGATTTATTCAATGTGCAAGAAAAGGATGAGGCAGATGATGCCATTCAAAAATTCTTCCTTGCCAATTTAGCATTCCATTCCATGTGGCTCGCTCTCCTTATTATAAGGAAGTTGTGTCAAAGATAATAAGGGCAAGACAATCATATGTGCCACCAAGGGAGAATAAATTGAGGACAACAATATTGGATCAAAACTATATTCCAAGATTAATATTTTGATGGAGAATATGAAGAGAACCTAGGTCACAAGTGGATGCAACATAGTCATGGATGGGTGGACAAACATTAGGCATTGTCCACTAATCAATATCATCGTTACATTTGTAGCGGGCCCTTATTTCCTTAGGGCTATTGATTGTTCAGGGCATAGCAAAGATTCCCATTATCAGTTTCAGATCCTCAAGGATGCTATAGAGGAGGTTGGGCAACAAAATGTGGTGCAGGTAGTGATAGATGCAGCCCATGTGTGCAAAATTATAGGGAGGTTGATTGAGGCAGCCTATAGACATAATTTCTAGACTCCTTATTGTGTGCATGCTATGAATAATGCACTTAAAGACATGGGTAAAATCAGTTGGATCAAATCTATTGTTAGTGATGCTAGAGATGTGCAAATGTTTATCTACAATCATCATCATTCACATGCACTTTTTTAGGTCCTTCTCCAAGAAGGAATTCCTAAAGCCTGTAGAGACTCGGTATGCATCACAGTTTATTCTCTTGGAGAGGATGCTTGAGTTGCAAGAGCCATTGCAACTAATGGTAATGACAGCAAAATGGAATAGATGGCCTGAGTTGAAGACACAACAAGGATTGAGGGATAAGGAGGTGGTGAAGAATGATGCATTTTGGGCTGATGCCAAATATATTGTCTCCATCATTGATCCAGTCTTCAAAGTTATTAGATTACGGGGTTCTAATGTACCTTCCCTGGGAGAGGTATACGAGTGCATTGATTCCATGCTTGATCAAATGAAGGCTAAAGTGTGAGAGGACCCCACAATGCAATTCTACACTAAGCATATTTATCCAATCATTTGGCATAGATGGGAGAAACTCAACACTCCCTTACACATGGTTGCCTAAACATTGAACCCAAAGTGGTACATGCCATGTCCCAACAGAATGTCACGTATAGAGGATGTTGAGGTGAAGGAAGGGTTCATGAAGGCCATTGAAAAAATGTATGGTCCTATAGAGGCCAGCTTGCTTCGTACTAAGTGGACGAAATTTGCTACTCTTTAGGGATATTCAAAGGCAGCCAAAGTAGATTTGGAGACTATGTCATAGTCTAAGGACCCCAAGTTGTGGTGGACTATGCATGGGCCTAGATTTTTGATTACTACTCTAGCCATTCGTTTGTTGTCCCAATTTTCTAGTTCTTTTGCTTCTGAAAGGAACTGGTCTACTTATAACTTCATCCACTTTGTTAAGAGGAACAGACTCACTTCTAGGAGGGTAGAGAAGCTTGTGGCTATACATGTAGTGCCTTATGTCTCATTGATCATAGCACAACTACATACAAGGAGAGTCCAGCAACCAGATGGGATGTAGAGCCAGAAGAGCTAGCACAAATAGATGAGGATGCTACATAAATAGGGCTGGTTGGTATTGGTTTAGATGAGCTTGAGCATTTGGGGTCCCCATCCGATAGTTCCAGTGATGAGGAGACTGGCATGGAGCTTGGAGTTGGAGATGAGTAGATCATTAGAGGCATTAGGCCATTAGCTATTTAGTATTTTGTTTTTGATGTTTGAAGTTTGAACATTGTTGTGTTGATAACTTAATACTTGATTGTAATTATGAATCATGACTATGAAATTCTGAAATTCAAATTATGAAATAGCTAGTTCTCATTCCAATCACAATGTCTATTAAGTTACACATATATTTACATTGTTTCAATGTTCACTAGTTCAATGAAATCATTGCAATGTGTTTAAACTCTAAAATTTACTTATTCCTTAGGCTTTTACAGTTATACATCTTTTTATAACTAATTTTTCAAGTACTATATGTATTTCGGCGCACCGCTCCCCTGCTGCCCCCCACCGTCGTCCCCCCGTCGTCCGCTCGCCACCCCCAAACTTAGGCCCCCGCCTCCATGCCCCCGAAACCCTTCCCCTACCATCCCCCATCCTTGTCCCCGAAACTCCATGGAACTATGTATTAATGTGTAAGAAAACCCTAACAAGGGATCACATTTTACTGAAACAGCATTCACAATGGATAAAATATGCAGAATCCTATCTATTTGCCAGTTCAAAAACCTAGCCAGCCATAACTTTTTCAGGAATTTACCAGCAAATACATTAATTTAAAGGAAGGATTGCTACAACATACCTGCTACATTGTTGACAGAACCGCTGCATACTATTTCCAACGAGGGTTTTGGAAGCCGTGGAATGGGCTTCGCACACTTTGTGCCTTATGTGATAATCCTTGGCAGCGGTGAGATCTGTTCTGCAATTGTCTACTTAGCGTGATGGTAACGAATGTCCCGCAGTCCAACGACATTGGCCACGTCTCCTCTCCAAGCAAACACTGCTACTATATCAATTCGTCAACATAATTAAAAACCCTAATCGTCAATTGTCCAAACCATCTTACAATCTGCAGGAGCCTCCCCGAATGCACCTGTCAGCCATCTGCAACGTCAATCAGAGACCACCAAAATACTCTGCATCAAAATTTCTGTTAAAAAAACTGTAACTTGTTTATAACCTTGATCCAAAATAAATTTATGAAAGGAAATCCCAACGATTTGATTGGCTGAATAAAAAGAGATTAATCACTGGTTAAATGTTACTGCCTCCCCAATGGTTCCATTACAGGAACTAATAAACAGGATCATACAAATTTCACTATTACACTACTTTGATCATCTTTCAACTTTGACAAATTAATGATACATAATTCCCTGCCTCTCTCTTTATGAGGGATATATAGCATGTAAATTGCAGCCATATTTCTGTTTATTTATTGCTTTCTTGTTGTTGTTGTCAGCTCACTATTACTAGACTGGTGTAATCTTTTACATGGCTGTCATATGACTGCTATTTGTCTGGTGTATTATTCTTTCAGCTGCCTGCCAGCGCGTTCTGTTCTCTGTTCTCAGAAGCCTTGTTACTGCATTCTCTCATTCTTTCTGTACTCTGCTTTGTATCTGTAAGGCCTCTCCCTTTATATTAGGGTTACAACCCCTTTTAATTTGAACCTATGTTACTCGGCTATGTGGATTAATAGTGCATCAAATGGGATGATGCAAGATCCAGTTGTGTTTGAGTGCTACTATACTTGTAGTCACTTGATTCTAATAGTAGATTAGATAAATTCTCATGTGAATACTATGACTGTGTCACTAAGGCCCACTTGTAGTGGCTTATCCTTTTGAGAATTTGGCTCATGTAGGTCTTGAATGTCTCCCATAGTATGCATTGGAGGCTCCTCATATCATGTATTATGACTATAGTCACTAGTGGAGCCTAAGAGGTTTTAGTAAGAAGTGATCACAGGTAAGCCACAAATTATATTCCTATAATACTTCTTAACATAGTAAGATTAAGATATCTAGTAAATAAAGAAAGATGAAGAGTTTTAGAGTCATTATGTAAGGCCCAACATTAGGGTGTCAGATAGAACTATGAAGCCTTAAATTTAATTGCATTAATAATGTTATATTAAACTTTTTTTCAGTCTGAAATTTGTATGAAAAATGTGTTGTTTAAGAATTTTATTTTATTTCATGTTGTTTTTTTTTTATACATCATAAGGTTTATGTTTACGTGAATATTGTATTGTATGGTCTCTATTTTTCTTTTTTTTTAGCCTAGTTGAATGTCAATAGTGTGGTTTATGCTTATAATAAGCATTGATAAAAATAAATTGTTCAATACCCCATAACATGGACCATGTTGAACCTTATCAATCATTTCTTCGTAGGGAGATTATTATGTCCTAAAATAATGTATTCAAATCAGTGCTCATTGAGCTTTGAAAAGAGTATATGCAGAAATTAATTTATGTTTACGCTCTTTGAGAACCCTAAATATTATATTAGACCACATAAGTGGGAATCCATTTAGCAAGAGACAGGTGTTTATTGAATAGGCGTACTTACACTCAAGTACAAAGGAGGTGTTCTTGAAATATTCAATTACAAATTCATGACTGAAAGATAAACTTACTTGAGTGCTATTTTGTGAAGGGGTCTGCGTTTAAATCTTAAGAATTATTGAAGCATTGACAAGACATTGAGTGGAAAACAGGATTGGGTTGCATCCTAATGCCTGGCAACAAATAACTCTACACATAGGCATGGCTGTAAGGTAACCGGTCACTAGATACATTAAATAAGGGTGGTGGTGTAGGTTTCTCCATTAATGCATTTCACGGAAGAACTATCAATCCCTGTCACAGATTTGATAGAAATGGTTAAACAATCTGCACACCTTGTCATTTCTTCTGACATTTTCTTTAGTGGCATGTGGGGGTAGCTCGCATAAGGGTGATAACGTGAGGAAGGAGGCGGCCTAGAATCTGCCAGTGATAGCCACTTGTTTTAAATGCAGTAGTTTTATTGAAGTTGGGGAATGATGGCTTATACATGAAGTTTGAAACTTGCATTGAAGAGGGGAGGTGCGATGTTATGATGGGGAGTTTTACAATCAATTAAAAGTAGGTTGACAAATTTTTAGGGAGGAGAGTTGAGTGAAATGTATCATTTCAAGGAGGGAACCTGTTATCTGAATGCAGAATTCAGAATTCTTGCAGGAGTATTATAACCGAGATGGTCTTAGTGACTGGGTAAAGGGGATCATGGTAAGGGTATTTAAGTTTATCAAATGCTCTCTGAGCAGGAGGAACTAATGAGTTCTATGGGACAACGAGAATGAAGATAATGCTGAAACGCATAGAGAATAGACTAGACTCAAAGGTCTATTCTTAATGGAGGGTTGCTAATGGAATATCTGGAACTGTTATAAAAAGGTTGTTTCGATGAAGCTATTGTGGGAACTTATCTCATCTATTTGATCTCTCATTCCCTTGCCAAGTGTAGCGCTGTCAAGTAGGATCTCACGACCATCCTATATTAAAATAAATGCATATTATGTTCATTTGTGACATTGGACTGTACATTTAGATCCATACAAATGTGTTAGCTTCAATGATTCTATTTATTTAATTGCTTTGAATGGCATTTGTAAGTAGATCATATTACTGAGCCTTATGCCACCCCAAAGCAATTAAATAAATAGAATCATTGAGTAACGCATTAATATGAATCTATATCTGATCCAATAAATGAGCTTATAATAGCATTTATTAATATAGGATAGTCGTGAATCTACTTATTTGATGCTACACTAACGAGAATGATCAAATAGGCGGAATAAGTTCCACAACTAACTTCATTAACGACGCTGCTATAACGATTCGATATTCCATTAACAACCCTCCATTAGGAAGCGACCTTGAGTAGTCTATTCTATCGTTCAACATTATCTTCATTCTCTGGGTATTATAAGCTCATTAGTCCTCTACCTTCGAGAAGAGAAGCATTGATAAACTTAAACTCTGCACCATGATCGCTACTGATCATAAGACCATCTTTCGATTATCTGCAAGAATACGTTCTTACGTTGGATAACGATTCCCTCACTGAAAATGATACATTTCACTGACTCTCCTCCTAAGAAGGCTGTCAACTACTGGTGATTATGGAAAACTCCCCATCATATTTATCCCTCTTTATTACCCAGAGTTTCCAGGCTTCGTGTATGGCCATCATTCCCCAACTTCGAAAATAAAACTCGCATTTAAAACAAGTGGCTATCACTGGCAGATTCTAGGCCGCCTCCTTCCTCACGTTATCACCCTTATGCGAGCTACCCCCACATGCCACTAAAGAAAATGTCAGAAGAAATGACAAGGTGTGCAGATTGTTTAACCATTTCTATCAAATCTGTGACAGGGATTGATAGTTCTTCCGTGAAATGCATTAATGGAGAAACCTACACCACCACCCTTATTTAATGTATCTAGTGACCGGTTACCTTACAGCCATGCCTATGTGTAGAGTTATTTGTTGCCAGGCATTAGGATGCAACCCAATCCTGTTTTCCACTCAATGTCTTGTCAATGCTTCAATAATTCTTAAGATTTAAACGCAGACCCCTTCACAAAATAGCACTCAAGTAAGTTTATCTTTCAGTCATGAATTTGTAATTGAATATTTCAAGAACACCTCCTTTGTACTTGAGTGTAAGTACGCCTATTCAATAAACACCTGTCTCTTGCTAAATGGATTCCCACTTATGTGGTCTAATATAATATTTAGGGTTCTCAAAGAGCGTAAACATAAATTAATTTCTGCATATACTCTTTTCAAAGCTCAATGAGCACTGATTTGAATACATTATTTTAGGACATAATAATCTCCCTACGAAGAAATGATTGATAAGGTTCAACATGGTCCATGTTATGGGGTATTGAACAATTTATTTTTATCAATGCTTATTATAAGCATAAACCACACTATTGACATTCAACTAGGCTAAAAAAAAAGAAAAATAGAGACCATACAATACAATATTCACGTAAACATAAACCTTATGATGTATAAAAAAAAAACAACATGAAATAAAATAAAATTCTTAAACAACACATTTTTCATACAAATTTCAGACTGAAAAAAAGTTTAATATAACATTATTAATGCAATTAAATTTAAGGCTTCATAGTTCTATCTGACACCCTAATGTTGGGCCTTACATAATGACTCTAAAACTCTTCATCTTTCTTTATTTACTAGATATCTTAATCTTACTATGTTAAGAAGTATTATAGGAATATAATTTGTGGCTTACCTGTGATCACTTCTTACTAAAACCTCTTAGGCTCCACTAGTGACTATAGTCATAATACATGATATGAGGAGCCTCCAATGCATACTATGGGAGACATTCAAGACCTACATGAGCCAAATTCTCAAAAGGATAAGCCACTACAAGTGGGCCTTAGTGACACAGTCATAGTATTCACATGAGAATTTATCTAATCTACTATTAGAATCAAGTGACTACAAGTATAGTAGCACTCAAACACAACTGGATCTTGCATCATCCCATTTGATGCACTATTAATCCACATAGCCGAGTAACATAGGTTCAAATTAAAAGGGGTTGTAACCCTAATATAAAGGGAGAGGCCTTACAGATACAAAGCAGAGTACAGAAAGAATGAGAGAATGCAGTAACAAGGCTTCTGAGAACAGAGAACAGAACGCGCTGGCAGGCAGCTGAAAGAATAATACACCAGACAAATAGCAGTCATATGACAGCCATGTAAAAGATTACACCAGTCTAGTAATAGTGAGCTGACAACAACAACAAGAAAGCAATAAATAAACAGAAATATGGCTGCAATTTACATGCTATATATCCCTCATAAAGAGAGAGGCAGGGAATTATGTATCATTAATTTGTCAAAGTTGAAAGATGATCAAAGTAGTGTAATAGTGAAATTTGTATGATCCTGTTTATTAGTTCCTGTAATGGAACCATTGGGGAGGCAGTAACATTTAACCAGTGATTAATCTCTTTTTATTCAGCCAATCAAATCGTTGGGATTTCCTTTCATAAATTTATTTTGGATCAAGGTTATAAACAAGTTACAGTTTTTTTAACAGAAATTTTGATGCAGAGTATTTTGGTGGTCTCTGATTGACGTTGCAGATGGCTGACAGGTGCATTCGGGGAGGCTCCTGCAGATTGTAAGATGGTTTGGACAATTGACGATTAGGGTTTTTAATT
>VDFB02000017.1:170623344-170724581 GCA_007258455.2 Sequoia sempervirens
ATTGAAGCTAACACATTTGTATGGATCTAAACGTACAGTCCAATGTCACAAATGAACATAATATGCATTTATTTTAATATAGGATGGTCGTGAGATCCTACTTGACAGCGCTACACTTGGCAAGGGAATGAGAGATCAAATAGATGAGATAAGTTCCCACAATAGCTTCATCGAAACAACCTTTTTATAACAGTTCCAGATATTCCATTAGCAACCCTCCATTAAGAATAGACCTTTGAGTCTAGTCTATTCTCTATGCGTTTCAGCATTATCTTCATTCTCGTTGTCCCATAGAACTCATTAGTTCCTCCTGCTCAGAGAGCATTTGATAAACTTAAATACCCTTACCATGATCCCCTTTACCCAGTCACTAAGACCATCTCGGTTATAATACTCCTGCAAGAATTCTGAATTCTTGCATTCAGATAACAGGTTCCCTCCTTGAAATGATACATTTCACTCAACTGCCCAAAATTTCACACGAAAATATAATTAAGGACAAAACACAAATTTCAAATTTCGTTCACTTATGCTTGCAAAACTCTCAAGGTTTACTACCAACGCAAGAAATATAAGAAGGAAAACAACTTTTGACTAGACATAAACTATAATTCTTTTAGATAGGTAACTAAAGTGCCTAGACCATCTTGGTCGAGGCTCGAACGGAGACAGGAGTTCACATCACCCAGACAGACTTGATTAGTTATGTTAACTCATCGATAGACATAGACTTTGTTCAAGTCCCAAGTTATCCAAATAAAATATATAACAATAGTAACTTCAAACTTCATAACAAGAGAAAAAGCCTAGGGGCTAGACCTAATTCCTCAGGGGCTCGTCTTTGACGACCTTTCCTACGTATATATTTCGCAGAGGAACCGTAGTTCGACCATTGGACTTTAATCATCATGGTTGGATAGGAAAGGATTTGAACCACTATGTTAAAAAGATGTCCTAACATCAATCCCGTTCATAACATCAACTCACACAACAATGATCGTATTAACAACGCAAAGGAAGACTCTTAAACAAATAGGCCTTGATTATAAATATTGGGCTAATGCCAATGGACGACTTCCTAGTTAACCATAACTTAAGTAATATTTAATAAATAATACATTGGGGGTAGTTTTAAATACATACAAATCAGAATATTTCCCTCTAGTGGGAGTTACCATTGACACATAAGACCCTATTACATTCATGGAACATATTATCTATTTGGTTTTCATATCTATCAATAACTATTTAATAATACTTATCACATCAATAGAGAATTTGTAGATATAGTATAAATGCTAATGAGAAAACTATTTTGATAACTAGAGAATTATAACAACGCGTTGATTTAATTTTATTCAAGATAACTTTAATATTGTTAGCTAAGGCAAAATGGAATAAAATCAAGACAATGAACTATGGAAAGTTGACATGCTGCTAAATATATGTTATTGCTCTTCCACTACCAATGTATTGTCAAAGGTTAAAATACTAATCTAATGCCATAAAATATCTCAAATTTCATATTCAAATTATTTTATCTTCGTCCTCCCCTATGAATCCCAAAGATATAAATATTAAAATTAAATATAATTAATGCTTTACTAATTATTTTTCTTAAAATATAATTACATAGATATTTAATATTATATAAAAGAAAAATATTCATTCATTCTACTTTACTCATATAATTACTAAATAACATCAATAAAAGAAACTATCCTTTACATAATATTTTATCCAATAAATATTCTCTAAAAAAGAAAAAAAGAAAAATCATCTAAAAATAGGTGAGATATTATCTAACCCTCTTTTTCCTTATTTAAAGTTAAAGAAGTACTTTTCTTTTTAGAAAGATTTAGGGGCATGTAATTTTATTCCCAAGTCTTTAGGCTTTAAAAGAAAAGCTTTCCCTTTTTTTAAATAAAAGCTAAAAGAAAGAATCACGGGAAAAATAAAGCTTAAGAAAAATATAATTTCATCATGATGTAAAAGCACGGGTTTTCCCATTGATTAGAAAACAAAATCCTTTCAATTGATTTCTTACTATCAAGCGATAAATTTCAAGCATGATAAGCACATACCAACTCAGAGATTCTGGAAATTGCTCTCTAGTCGTGCTCAACATATGGTAGAGGGTTTTGCAACGAGAAATTTACATGTATTGAGGAGAACAATTGTGCCATGACAGGAAAAGTTCAAGAGAGCGCAGATTTGGGTTGAAGGTTTGAGATTTCACTGGAGAACCATGCAATTGTTAATGTAAGAAATCACATTATAGCATCTACTTCGAATGGATAGTTTAATGGTAACATGCAAACAAAGATTTGTAGGAATCAGGAGGAAAATGTGCATAAGTAGGCGTGGTTTGGATTGAGAATTCTCTGCCACTACAATTAATGAGAAATATAGAAAGCTTTGATTCAAAATATCGCCTACAGTAAGGAAATAATTAGACTATAAGTGATGTTCGAGCATAAAAGAAACACATTTTCCTTCCTTTGAGACACCATCAAAAGGAATAAAATTTATCACTGGTTTTCATATTGCCTCCTTCTGGGGTTTACAAATCTTATTTTATAGGATATTGTGGGGTTAATATTATTGTTTGTTGGATCTGAATTGACATTTCACGCACCACCTACAACACATTTCCCTATCACCGGCCTTAAGGACTAATTATAACCCAATGCTGGTCTGAGGGAGAGCTTATTGCCATTTTTGTAAGACATTTCTGGATCTGTGTATAGGATCTGATTGCCTCTTCTTCTTTTTTCTGTATAAACAATATCCATCTACTGCTACTGTTTTCTGATTTATCTCGGTGTTGATAGACCTTTTAACAGTAAGGGTTTATCACTGTGCTGTGATTAAGTATGCAACGTTTTCTAATATAGGACCTTGAATTCATCTTCAATAACACATTTTTTTGTTTTGTTTTGTTTCAGTATTAATCTAAAAAGGATAATTTGTTTATGGTTAGATCCCTTTCCAGTTTAGCGTTTGAATTCTTAATCTAGTCGTCTTCTTTTTTTTCTTGTGTATTTTACAGCTATAAATCAAAAATACAAAACAAATACAAATATTTGAAATCACAAAAAGGAATAGAATCATTTTCTGGGTATCCCTTAATGAACACCACCAAGATTAAAACAGTAGGAGTAATGCTTTCACTTACACAAACAAAAATTGCTTTGGGGTGGCATAAGGCTCAGCGTAATATGATCTACTTACAAACAGATTCAAAGTAGCAATTAAATAAATAGAATCATTGAAGCTAACACATTTGTATGGATCTAAACGTACAGTCCAATGTCACAAATGAACATAATATGCATTTATTTTAATATAGGATGGTCGTGAGATCCTACTTGACAGCGCTACACTTGGCAAGGGAATGAGAGATCAAATAGATGAGATAAGTTCCCACAATAGCTTCATCGAAACAGCCTTTTTATAACAGTTCCAGATATTCCATTAGCAACCCTCCATTAAGAATAGACCTTTGAGTCTATCTATTCTCTATGCGTTTCAGCATTATCTTCATTCTCGTTGTCCCATAGAACTCATTAGTTCCTCCTGCTCAGAGAGCATTTGATAAACTTAAATACCCTTACCATGATCCCCTTTACCCAGTCACTAAGACCATCTCGGTTATAATACTCCTGCAAGAATTCTGAATTCTTGCATTCAGATAACAGGTTCCCTCCTTGAAATGATACATTTCACTCACCTCTCCTCCCTAAAAATTTGTCAACCTACTTTTAATTGATTGTAAAACTCCCCATCATAACATCACACCTCCCCTCTTCAATGCAAGTTTCAAACTTCATGTATAAGCCATCATTCCCCAACTTCAATAAAACTATTGCATTTAAAACAAGTGGCTATCACTGGCAGATTCTAGGCCGCCTCCTTCCTCACGTTATCACCCTTATGCGAGCTACCCCCACATGCCACTAAAGAAAATGTCAGAAGAAATGACAAGGTGTGCAGATTGTTTAACCATTTCTATCAAATCTGTGACAGGGATTGATAGTTCTTCCGTGAAATGCATTAATGGAGAAACCTACACCACCACCCTTATTTAATGTATCTAGTGAACGGTTACCTTACAGCCATGCCTATGTGTAGAGTTATTTGTTGCCAGGCATTAGGATGCAACCCAATCCTGTTTTCCACTCAATGTCTTGTCAATGCTTCAATAATTCTTAAGATTTAAACACAGACCCCTTCACAAAATAGCACTCAAGTAAGTTTATCTTTCAGTCATGAATTTGTAATTGAATATTTCAAGAACACCTCCTTTGTACTTGAGTGTAAGTACGCCTATTCAATAAACACCCGTCTCTTGCTAAATGGATTCCCACTTATGTGGTCTAATATAATATTTAGGGTTCTCAAAGAGCGTAAACATAAATTAATTTCTGCATATACTCTTTTCAAAGCTCAATGAGCACTGATTTGAATATATTATTTTAGGACATAATAATCTCCCTACGAAGAAATGATTGATAAGGTTCAACATGGTCCATGTTATGGGGTATTGAACAATTTATTTTTATCAATGCTTATTATAAGCATAAACCACACTATTGACATTCAACTAGGCTAAAAAAAAAGAAAAATAGAGACCATACAATACAATATTCACGTAAACATAAACCTTATGATGTATAAAAAAAAAACAACATGAAATAAAATAAAATTCTTAAACAACACATTTTTCATACAAATTTCAGACTGAAAAAAAGTTTAATATAACATTATTAATGCAATTAAATTTAAGGCTTCATAGTTCTATCTGACACCCTAATGTTGGGCCTTACATAATGACTCTAAAACTCTTCATCTTTCTTTATTTACTAGATATCTTAATCTTACTATGTTAAGAAGTATTATAGGAATATAATTTGTGGCTTACCTGTGATCACTTCTTACTAAAACCTCTTAGGCTCCACTAGTGACTATAGTCATAATACATGATATGAGGAGCCTCCAATGCATACTATGGGAGACATTCAAGACCTACATGAGCCAAATTCTCAAAAGGATAAGCCACTACAAGTGGGCCTTAGTGACACAGTCATAGTATTCACATGAGAATTTATCTAATCTACTATTAGAATCAAGTGACTACAAGTATAGTAGCACTCAAACACAACTGGATCTTGCATCATCCCATTTGATGCACTATTAATCCACATAGCCGAGTAACATAGGTTCAAATTAAAAGGGGTTGTAACCCTAATATAAAGGGAGAGGCCTTACATCCTCCTCCCCTATATATAGACTTCCTCTTGGAAGTCTAATGGGGTTAGAACTTAATAGCATTGTAGCAGCACATAATAACTAATTAGACATGCTAATTATTCTATTTTCATGATGAAGGAAATCAAAACATTAAATTAGGAACATGCATTTTTGTTTCGTATTGGTTCAAAGAAAGATCTACATAAATTCACATAACTCTATACCGTAACATAAATCACAGAACAATAGTCACAATAATCGACAATTTCACAAACAATTAGCTAGAGGGAAGCCCACAAAGTGTGGGAACTTGCAACTAACCATACCAATTGTACAAGGTATGAAATATATAATAATTATTTCACAGAATTGAAAGCAAGAATAGGCTAAAAAGGACACATAAGAGACATTAATATTATGAATTTTAGTATCCAACTATTAAAATAGAACTTTTATCCCATATGTTCCTGATATATAAACAAAATACATGGTTAACAATCATTCATGCAGCCATACATTGTTACTCATGCAACCATATTCAACTAAGTTACAACATTATATCAACAAATAAGCATCCTTCAATACATCTCAAAATCCTAACTACCATGACTAGCACTTGTGCTGTTAGAAAATGCCTTTTTCTCAAACATCTCAACTTGTCTCAAGAGTTAGCAACATCACATTTTTATCCAAATATGTTCTTAAGAGAGAAATTTACCTTATAATTATGGTACTCATACCATATCTCAATCATGTCACTTATACCATGTCTCAAGGAATATTAACTTGTATTATTTGTTACTTTCACACATAGTTCACAGATCATGCCACATCACATTTACTTACAGTTTCACATGTACACAAAACAAAAGCAAGGATGCTCTTCCCAATGGGTGCGCCTGTCCTCATACAATCACATAATTTACAACCTAAAGCTCACACAATGGGGTTTACAAGGATGGATATTCTTGGATACCATATCCATCAAGAAAGATGGTCTTGAGGTCCCTCTCTAAGGACTCCTTCATACATATAAGAACAATCATAGAACGAGGGGAAGAATGGATTAATGACTGTCCCATACCGGTCCCATTTACAACCCCTTTCATAATAATTCCCCGACGCATTTACTCCCCTATACGACCTGCCAGGGAACCCCCCAAGATATGGCAGTTTACAGATTTCACATTACACCACACATGCCAGCAATTTGCAAACAAGGTGAAAGCCTCAAACTGAGTAACATAAGCTCATAAACCAAAGTTTCAATAAAACTCCCAAAGAGGAAACTATAAATTCAAGAGAAAAATAAAATAAAGATCAATTGTAGCTACACTGCAACATTCCAATCTTAATTCAAAAATGAAATTAAACAAGTCCTTGAGGCAATTCGGACTACCACAACCTTCAAATGGCTGACTAGCCTAATAAAATAGTAGTAAAATTCCACACTGCTGGCGCACAATATAATAAAACATCAATAAAAAAAATTTATCAATAATTTGTATTTCAACAATAAAATTTACACATTACAAGCACCATGTAACTTTGTTAAGCCACCTAAGGGGAGAAGGGGAATGGTGGTTCTCTAACCACTTGAGTATTATAGAAAGCAATAACTGGTGGTCCCTAACCACTTAATATGAATAACTGGTGGTCCCCGACCACATATATAAGCATCACTGGTGGTCCTTGACCACATGAACATGAATCACTGGTGGTCCCTGACCACATGAATATGAGTAACTAATGGTCCCTAACCACATTAATATGCATCATTGGTGGTCCCTGACCACATGTATATAAGTAACTGGTGGTCCTTGACCACATAAATATTAATCACCTATGGTCCATGTTATTCCATCCTTTACCCATGGGTTATAACATCAAGGAATACGTTTTCACTATGAACCAACAAGTGTGGCTCTCATATGTGGGGGAGTAGGCCACAATCAATGTCCATGGGAAGATTACAACGACTCGACATAGATCCTTTATCAGGATTAGGGACAACGCCCTGAGCTCGTAATCTCTCGATGGGAGACCATGTGCCTCTCAACCCCTATTTACACTAGTTGGCATCGCACTCCCATAAGGGGGGGGAACCATACACTAGGGGTACACATTTAACATACAAATAAAACTGACACAAAAGAATACATCACATTCCATTTAATAGATACACACTTAACACATTTACAAAAATTCACAACTAGCTAGTTTGCATAACAACCATCACAAAGGGTACACATAGGGGATCATACTAGACGTCCACCCATCCTTACCCCAAGTTGGATATTCGGTATCACATACTTGGGCACAACACATTTATAGGGTTTCCAATTAACATGTCACAACACAATACACTTTATGTAGTTCACCACACCATAACACAACATAACACAAATGTTGTTACACCCTCACACACTTGGGTTACTTTACAGCATGATCACTTTGTCTAACCATTTTGTTAAAATCTTCTTATTTTCATAAATAAATGAATTTGTCAGATGATACATAACTATAGCATAGATATTACTCAAATTTCATAGAAATGGGAATATACATGGTGCATCACACTTTTACCTTATAAATTTGTACCTACGGTTTCACATCTAGCCAAGCTAAATCTCCATGTTTGGAACTAGCTTTGTTTCCAATTTTGTTCGACTTGAGTTGTTATGTTTACTAATGAGTTTAGATAAAGGAAATTTTCATTCTTAGATTTTACACAACATGTTGCAAAGAGGTTCATAGTTACAAATTAATTTGACAACCATCATCTTTTGGAACATTGCATTAGACGGAAATATTATCATTAGTGCATAATATACATGATAATTTACTAAACAACTTATTGTAACACATTAGTCTTCATATGTCTTTACAATTTTGCACTTTATATCCTATGATTTAATCATCTAACACTTTCTATATTCTTCATTTTCATGATCAAAATTCCCTCCAACTTTATAAGACACAAAGGCAAACCAAGAAGTAGAAAGTACTATAAATTTAACTAGCTTCAATTTTCCTTGCTTATACTGTGTATACCTTCTTTTAGGTGAATACAATCTAGGGATAGTAAAACACAACAATAATGGAATGTTTACTTGCCTATTTTAATGCCTCCTATTTATATGCTTTAATCCATCATTCACATAATTCACCGTACTCACACATAATTCATTACTTGAATAAAAATGAAACTAACAATTAATTAACCCATGCGAAAGAACTGTACAAATTTTAAGTACAACACCCACTCACTTACATTATTAATTTCTTTCTAACATCTAAGCTTTCTTATTCTTGCACTATCAAGTCTCTAGTCCTTGGCAATGTATAGGAAAAGAAAAATGAATAACTTTCCATAGATAGTATTTTAATTACAAATCTGCATTTAACAGAGTCCTTTCAAAAAAAAAATTCTAAAATTTAACTAACTAACAAGGGACTCGTTTAACACCACATTAGCTAGCCTTCAACTCTCATATCCTAGTTATGACATTCCATGCATTTTCATCTTTAGCGTGAACCTAAGAAATCATGTTCTTTCTTCTTGCTACTTTAGTCTATAAACAACATAGCATAAAGGTTGGGTAATTTGGTACAGTCCTCTTAATTATTATAGATAATCAATTACTTAAATCAAGTTTGTAGTTTCAACATTTTCTCTAAGATAAGATGCAACTTTTTCCATTTACCTAAATCAAATTTTCTACACAAAAAAAAAAAGAGTCACAAGTCATAATGGATTTTCTTGATTATGCAACTTTACTAACCAACAAAAAGGTAAATAAATACATTCTCTTAGGTTTACAAGCACTTAATAAAGGAACACGTTCATGGGCTAGGTCACGATATTAAGTTGCATGTGATTTTCTTTTGCTGGAGAAGGGACTAATCACTTCATAGGTGGCCTCCTCAATTTACTTTCTATCAAACCTCCAATTAAACTATGACTCTCTCTTTTTTAGGGTAACTTGAACTATCTATTTCAAACTTAAACCTTGAATAAGGCTTGCTAGGTGAATCCTTCAATTAATCTTCTACAACAATTCATTACATCCACTATGGTGTAAGGATATGATTGATCTTACGACGTTTAACTGAATGATCAATAATAATTTTTATTTAATTTATCACACCTATACTAAACCATCCATAATAATTATTTAGATCAAATTTTATAAGAGTTATAAATGTCCTTCTAAGACTATGAGTATGCAAGGTGGCAAAAATTTAGGTTTCTAGAACATGGCTATTAAGGTGCTTGCATTTGTCCACTAGCTTATTAAACTCCTCATAGTCGTATTTAACATCATCCACTTTTTAAGGTTCAGAATAAAGAATGACAATTAGTTATGAATTTGAATCGATAATCCTCATTAATTCAACCATTATCCTTTCTCGACATTCACATCATCCGCAAGAACATGATGATCCTATTGGTTTGGTCTTCACAAGATTGTGTTTCTTATGGCTAATTATCATTAGCTAAGTATCCACTAAGATCTAATCTTGATTAAGATATTTTTACAAATCCTAAGTAAGGTGGTTTATAGAAATTAAATTTCATTGCACAACAAAAGGATAACCTACAAAATTTATTAATTAGGTTCCAATTTAAGAACTAATTGATTTAAATGTTGTCAATATTCACAATGTGCAATACTATGAGACCCATATTAATTCCAGAGTACCCAGTGTTTCAACTTGGGCTCTGATACCAAAATGTAATGCCCAAAATTTCACACGAAAATATAATTAAGGACAAAACACAAATTTCAAATTTCGTTCACTTATGCTTGCAAAACTCTCAAGGTTTACTACCAACGCAAGAAATATAAGAAGGAAAACAACTTTTGACTAGACATAAACTATAATTCTTTTAGATAGGTAACTAAAGTGCCTAGACCATCTTGGTCGAGGCTCGAACGGGGACAGGAGTTAACATAACTAATCAAGTCTGTCTGGTTGATGTGAACTCCTGTCTCCGTTCGAGCCTCGACCAAGATGGTCTAGGCACTTTAGTTACCTATCTAAAAGAATTATAGTTTATGTCTAGTCAAAAGTTGTTTTCCTTCTTATATTTCTTGCGTTGGTAGTAAACCTTGAGAGTTTTGCAAGCATAAGTGAACGAAATTTGAAATTTGTGTTTTGTCCTTAATTATATTTTCGTGTGAAATTTTGGGCATTACAGTATCAATTATAAAAATGGTACATAACACGCTAGAGGGGAAAGTATTCTGTTTAGTACACCATTATCTTTATTCTCCATTTAATGTGCTTGATCTGCTGAAAAATATCTCGAAGCGATGGTTAATGGAATCGTATATCATCAGAAGCAGGTTCCTCGAGATTTCAATGATACACAGTAACAATTATTACCAGTTACAGAGACGCAGCTTCCTGGATATTTCAATGATGCACAGTAACAATTATTACCACTTACAAGAGAAGTTATTGCCACTCACCAGAGCAGACAGATTCTTGCTCTTAAAGTAGTTTAAATAAATGGGAAAAGTATGAGGACTACATTATTCATGTCAGCAGATATTTTTGTCTTCTATTTATTCAAATTTTAATTAGAAGGATCTGATTTGGATAAGCATTTTGATGTTAGATCAAAATTTTGAATTTAAATCATGTAAGTGGTGATCCTGTTCTTTTGTGGTGTGTTGTCATATGTTTTGATCTTTCTTTTGTGGGATGTAGTGGTTTGCTTTATTTTTATGTTTCTTGGTGTGTCTTGTTGATCTTCATTCTTTTTTGTTAGGGTTCGACCCCTCTGATTCACAACTCCAACCAAAAGTGTTTACCAAATATAAATAAAAAATGATTAGCATAAAACAGAGAGCAATTCATAATTGTCTTAACCTGATAAATAGTGTCTCATCACTATTCTCCATGATAGACACCGGTTGTTGTAAAAGACCTCTGTTAAATAAACATTGCTCCCATCTACAATTAAAATATTGAGCACAAAGCGCACAAAAACATAACACAAAAATATAAGAACATGGTTATGAGTACAGTGAAATTTTGTTGAGTGATTCTTGTCTATTAGTGAAGTTAATGGTTCACAAAAATATCATTAGAAGATAAACCTTGTTGACTATACAATTTTATATTATACAAACTGGTATTAAAAATGTTTATTCTCTTCTGAAAAATAATAATTTTTGAATAAAATATAAATTGAAAAGTTGTATATAATAATATTAAAAGTGTTTATCCTCTTCTAAAATAAAAATGGTGATAAGTAGACCCAATGAAAAATTAAAAAATTCTTAAAGGATGTTTATCCTTTTTAAACATAAAAATTGTGAGTTTTTAATCTAAATAGAACCATCTTCTAAAATCAGCCAAGTTGTTTTAATCCAAATACAAACTTGTTCTATTGTAGAATTAGTATAAAATGATTTTAGAAATTGCAAACTTGTGTGATTGAATTGGTAAAATTTGATTCTAAAATTTGACCTAAAACTTCTTGTTACCAAGCATTAGCATGGTTCTTCATCAGTTTTGGATAAGTCTCATATCTCAAACACATAACTAATAGGACAACAATACCAAAAAAAATAAAAAAATATATAAAGTAATGAGGTGACACTTATAACCTTTACTAACATGAAAATAGATGGTAATTAGGAACATACACTTCTATAACATACATCTCTAAAATTATGTGTTGTAGAAAGACATCTCAAAATGTCACAAAATATGTAGTAGGATATAGAGAATTTGGAATGAAAGAAGATAATAAAATAGCAAAAGAGAGATATAGTGTAATATTCAGAAATATATTGGAAGATATATATGTAACAAAAAGATATATTGTAATAGAGAGAAAGATTATTTATAAATCATCTATTGTATAAATATTGTTGCAATTATAATTATATGAATAAAGATGGATGTGAAGTTGTGATATATTTCTAAACTAATATGAATTATATTCCTTTCAAAATTTGAAATTAATTATTAACTTTCATATTTTAATGCTACTTCATCCTTGTGTTGCATTAGTCTATGTCAAAATTCTAATATTGTAACATAAAGTATTAGTTCCACACCTTGATTTTTTTGTCAATGCCAAACAAAAACAACTACTCTTTTAGCTCACTTCATATAATTGACAAATAATTGATTTTTAAACTACAAAATTAAATTTCAAGGATAATATTATACACTTTTTTAAATAAATAAATAGATTCTTTTACTAAATTAGATTTCATGAATATGATAATCAATTAACTCAATTTAGAGATATGATAGATTGTGTAACAAGATCTTGAAATAACATAAATGAAAGCGCATAGTTGATTTTGGTCAGTGATAGGTATCATTTCTCATTATTTTGATTATACTTTTTTAAATCTAAAATCTGTTGGAAGCACAACAATTAAATCTAAAATTTGTTTCTCTCATAAATTGGCAAGTCAATTTTGAACACTAGAGGTTTGATCTAGACTATTGTAGATTTGATATTCCACACATATTTGATCTATGTTGCATAGATCTAAATAAATTGAAATGTAGAATTTTGAAACCTATGTTTTCTCTTTGATGTTTGATAAGCTTGTAAATATTATGGTGTTTATAAAAAAAGCTTATGGAGAATTATAAGATCATTAGGGATAAGTTCTCTTAGGTCAAACCCTTGGATGGGTTAGCTATACGGCTTCAAGCGAAAGATTCGAAGACAACATACACAAATATGTGGATAGCTTATATGCAAACAACACCAATTTGGTTCTTTGTCCCTTTAAAAATTGAAGTGTTTGTTAATGATTTTCTCTTTTCTCAACATGTGAATGAATGACACATTGAATGATTTTGAATTTGAATTTAAAATTTAAAATTTATTCTTAAATGTTAGAGGATCAATTTAGAGGGCAAAGGCTATGCAGGCCTCACAATGGCATGGCCCATCCATGCATATGTTTATATAATATTTATATGTTATATATTATATATGTTTTTTTATTGTTATATATATAATAATCTATAATATATATTATAACTATAATTAAATTATATTTATATGTATTTATAAGTATAAATAGTAAATGAATAGTATAATAAATAAATATAATTTTTTTAATTATTAATTAGTTTATGATGAAAATATATTTGGTAAATATATTAATTTATATTAATATATATATATATATATATATAATATTTTTAATATATATTACTATATTAGAACACACACATATATATATATAAACTATACATTTTTTACCAAATGATATTATATTAATATATAGTTTTTACAAAATGTATTATATTAATATATATAATACTATATAGTATTTACCATACCTTATTATATTAGTATATATAATATTATATAGTATTACCAAACAGTATTATATTAATTTATAATTAAAACTATATAGATTTTACCAAACAATATTATATTAATATATAAATGGTATTATATTATTATATAGTTTTTACAAAAGCTATTATATTAATATATAATACTATATAGTAAATATATATTTTTACTATACATTAATATATATTTCATCATAAATTAATATATATGTATTACATATGTTTTCATCATAAATTAGTAATTAAAAAATTATATAATTATAATAATATATATATATATACCATTTATTTATTATACTATTCATATATATATATATATATATAACAATAAAAAAAACATATATAATATAGAGCATATAGATAGTGTATAAACATATAAAAATATAAATATAAACATATATAACATATATTGGACACAGTAAAACATAAAAATCAAATCTAATATAATAATGATTATTTCAAGACAAAGGACATAATATAATAAATGAAGGTAAACAGTGAATATATAAGAATACATGTAAATGAAGATGGATAACAATAAGAACATGAATCAAATCTAATATCATCTACCAATATATCATTACATTAAAGACGTTCCACTATAATAAACTAAAAATTAAATATGTAACATTACTAACTGTGTCGTCTTTATTTTATATGAGTAAGCAAAAAAAATCTTTGAGAATAATAAATGAAACCATGAAATATCTCTATGGCCTACTCCTATTCCGTACCCTTAAATCACTTAATGAAAAGTGTGAATGGTGTACCTAATACACAATATTTCATTCAAAATAAATGAAGTATTTCCTTGAGTATACGGCGTCTTCTCACGTTCCTATTACCCTCTTAAAAAAATAAATAGCCGTTACCTTTTTTTTGACATTTTTTTTTTTTTTTTCTTGTGGACAGTCAGGTTTGGAAATAGGATTGTGCTGTGTATATCAAATACTCATTGATTTCATGGTGGGTTGTTGACAATGCTTCACTGGACTCATCAGGGTTGTAGCAGATTATTTACAGCTATACTAAAATGTTGTTTTATTTTCATTAGCTGCTATAAATTGTTTTAAAAACAGTCTAACTATTGGTCGTATGAGTCTGATGTTGGCTGGTAATTACAGTGTTGTTAGTTGATGTAAGTGGTTATCTTCTTGCTATAATTGCTGTTTAACACAGCCAATCTGTTGGGCTGCTGGTTATCTTCTACATGATGTAATTGCTGTTTTTGCTCAGCCAATCTGTAAGTCTGCTGGTTTTAACAGCAATTGTGCTGTTATTTTGATGTAACTTGTATTATTGTTTTATTTTTTACCTTTTTTTGACATTATTAAAATAAATAAAAAATCAAAATCAATTATTACTTTAAAAGATGTAAAATGGGGTTGTTCGAGAAACTTTTTCTAATTCAAATAAATATGTTATGAAGAGGATGATATGGAGGTGGTAGATTGTCAGCATCTGGAGATTCCACGTATTTTATGTTGGAATTTTTTGAATGTGGTCAAAGATGTGCAAGTCATATTGTCTATCATTGGAATTGGTTATAAAGAGCATAGGTTGTGGAGCATTTATTGGCATGTGTACAACCCTTTCCCTAAACATTTATCTAGGTTAATTAATTTATAATCAATTAAAATTAATTTAGATTAATTTTAATTTTAGAAATCAAATAAAAAGTAGGCGTTAAGGAGAGTCAATCGGTTGGGTCTTTCTAGTGCAATAGTTAGGTATATAAGATATATAATTGAAGTATACTTGTTATTTGAGATATTATGTGGATTTGTAATTCATCAAAAGTTGATTTTGTGATACTAGATTAATTTTATGTACTTCCTAATGCATGGTCTTGATATGGCATGATGTGGACTTCTAATATTTGATTTATTGATAATTTTTAATTCATCAATGACTATTAAGGATTAATAGTATTTAAAAATACCTTAGGGAGCTTGTCAAATAATAAGGAAGTCAACCCCCCCTTGATTGGACTGGTTTTACCATCATTATAAAGATCAACAAACATTAAGCAAGAATGCATTTTTTTAGATTTGTTGATTTGGATGTAAAGTAGTGTTTTTTTTAAAGCTCCAAATCAAAATGTTAAACATCGAATGTTCTTTTAGTGCTCAAAGATTACAAATGATGATTAGATATGAACCAATTGATAAATTCATGCTTAAATGAATGTCTTTAAATATGAAGACTTGTAATGTGACATTGCATAAGTGTGTACTATGTCAGCGCCTAATGGTTGAGGAAAGGGTATGAGTCAATCATTTAATTATTTATTTATTTTTTATTTTTTGGGTTAGATGCAAGTGTCGTGTGAGGTCACCCCCACATGTCATAAAATGACCTAGGATATGGAATAGAGTTTCTTGAGGTAGGGGATGAATGTATGGAAGTTTGGGCTACTATTAATTTGATTGTATAGTAATATGTGTAGATAAGGGAAGGATAATGTTGAATGCATAAAAATATGTGCAAGGGGGAATAAATGAGAGAGGATGGGAATTTGGGAAGGAGATAAACTCACCACAAAGCATGTCACACATGTCATTTTTTGTAATCATATTAAGACATTATCTCAAAATAGGCCCAAAACTAAATTGGAATGAACAAAGGTATGTAAAATTCTTTTTATTTTTTAATTAGATAGAGAAGCATCTATTAGGGCCTTCATTGTGAAATACAATTGAACAAATACATTTGTTAATCTTATAATAATGAAATACATTTTGAGGAGATGTTTTACTATTTCATCCCTGGGAACTAAAGATACAACTACATTAGTAAATGCCAAACATCATAAAATTAACATCTTGAAAGAATAATCTCAAGTATGATCCACAACTATATTCTCTAACAAGAGCTTCATGGGAAGATATGCCATAAGCTCGTACATTACCATTTGATTTTCCCCACTTTAAATATTCACCTACTACATGTCATGATACTTATCAAGTTCAACAATCTCTTAGAGGCTCCAATGACCCCATAAACATCAAGAGTTAGTTTTGAATGAGCAATAAGAATATGAATTCATCAATCTATAACATCCCATCTTGGTCACCTAAAATAGAGGTTATAATGACAAAATAGATGATATTTGTATCCCAAAAGTCCCTAGTGAGGATTTCAATACTTACATTGTGGAAGCCAAAGACATGGTGTCTCAACAATGGTTGAGTTGTAACAAGTCAAGAAGCAACCTAACTTATCTAAATTAAGTCTTCATCAAACATACCTTTTTTGGAAACCAGTTCCTAAATTTTCCCTTGCAATGTTAAAATTTTAGGAGGGAAAGCATCCATATTTCATGTGCCTTATATGATTGCATTGAAAGCATATAAAGGGTAGGCCTTGAAATTCCACATATTGTATCCATAAGCCACAAGAAGAATATATATGAATATACTGAGAATTAGAGAAAGAAATTTTGACAAGAACATAAAACCTAGATGTCCATCAAAATTTGATTAATTAACAAATTATTTAATCTTCTTTGCCAATGTTTGAATCAAATTTATAATCTTCATTTATTATATATTTCGTGCCTCTCTTATGAGTCTTTAAATTATAAATTCCCTTCCCTCCTCTAGAAAAATGAATCTCCTACATTCAACCTCTAGAATTACATTAAATATCAAACCTTTACCTTCTAAATAGTTATCTAGAGTGAATTTCATAACACCTAATGCCTTGCATGAAGCAACAATAATCATACATTGCTCAATTTAGAAACTCATTCCATGAATATAATACCAGCAACCTATCCTAAGAATATGCTTGTAGTCTTCATTACAACTATGAAAGGGATTCTATAATTTATTTTAGCTTATAAATACCAAGGATCTAGAAAAAGGTATATGACAATGATTCCAAAAACTAAATTATTTTAGGGTAATCTCAACACCTTCCAATTCCCACACACCAAAGGCAATGTGCAAGATTAATCAAAATATAAAAAATTAGATCACATTCTTCATCATCTAATCATTCTTCAATCTCCTTGTACACTAAAAAAAAAATATCATTACTTGTAAATCTTATATATATTATTTGGGCTCCTCAAACCCTAAACTTCTTCACCCTTTAATGGTCTCCACAAGTTAATATATATCTCTCTCTCACACACACACATGTATATATATGCAAATTTCACCCTTACATTCCCCCCAATTTGAGGTGCATGTGAATCCTAAATGAGTATGTATTTCAAAGTAAATGAGTATCCACAAACATACATGTAAAGTAAATATTTAGACATAAAAATGATACAATAGTAGACATTTAAAGTAATATGTATTGAGGAGGAAATCTTCCTATGTGCTCATATTAGGCATGTGTGCTCTAGGAAATGTGCATACAAAAAAATTATAATGAGTAGCTTCTATATTACAAGCTAAACAAGCTCAAGTAATAAATGTGGTTGGTTTTCTAGGAAATTTAAGGGTAGTAGGGTTTTTTTTTTTCTTATATGGAAAGTGGCATGTCATATTAGGTACCATGTATTGTGTGTTCCAAATATGTCATATTAGGCACTATAATGTCATATAATTGAAATATTTATATGGACACAATAATGAATCTTTATATTGATACTTATACCATTTTTAAACTCAATAAATTATTATTTTGATTAAAGAGGTAAAATAGGTTTTGAAGGGACCTGAAACCCTATACAAAGAAGTTTTGCAGGAGCCCAAAACCCTTACAAAGGAATGTTGCAAATAAATAAAATACATAAAATCAACAACCCAACAACAACATCCTTCAAAAGATAGACAAGGAACTTCAAGCTACACAAATCAGGTTTTGAAGGGAACCTAAAACCCTCTATAACCAAGTTTTGGCAAGGACCTTGAACCCTAACTGCAAACAAAAATCACCTAAGTTAGCTAGGCAACCATACAGCCTACAATAGCCAGGCCGCAACAAACCAACCACTTAGAGAAGGAAACACTGAGCCAAGAAAAAAAAGGGCAACAAGATATCCCTTTCAAAGCAAAAATCCCCTTGAAACACCTAATAGCCCAGAAAACCAACTCAATCTCCACCTTAAAAGGAGAGAGCTCCCATCTACTAGAGAGGATGACATGAACACCCTTTCCACCAAAGCTTGAAATCTCCAACAACCTCAACCTCAACCTCAAAAGGAGCAACTTCCACCTTAATAGGAAAAACATAAGAGGATACCAAAAAGGATAGCTTCCAACCACGTCTATAATACCCAACTCCACCTCAAAAGGAGAGGGTTCCACCTCCATAGGAGCCAAAACCAATTGTAGAACCCAGTAGAAAGCCAACACTTCAGTATAAAAGGAATTGACATAACATCCTTTGGTAGAACAAGCATTAGGAGCAACAAGGAGAACATGAATAACATCCCTATTAATAGGCAAGGGGAATAAATAATAGTCTTTAGCCACAATAACAATTGGGATTGTAAGAAGAGCATGAGATATCTCCTAGCCAACACCCAAATAACAATAATATAGGTAGCCACCACATCCACAAAAATCTCAGGAAAAACCCCAACAACCACTATGTAGCACCACCATGAGCAATATATTTCATGCCAACATCTTATCCTATAAGAATAGGATAGCAAAGTGCTTAACCCAGACCAAAAAATCCACCGAGCACTAATATGGGAGCGAAGAGTTACCAAACAAAGATCTTCCAAAAGGAAGCTCAACCTTGGGGAAGCAACCACCAAAATCCACACTATCTAGCATCCAAAAGGACGCCCCAAAACAAGCAAAAATACAAGGCCTAGAGCACAACAGTAGCTGAGACCCAAGCCCAACAAGAACTTCATAAGAGAGACAATCATCCCGTACACAACACAAACAGAGACCAAAGCTTGAAGCTCAAAGGAGTATAAATCCCATAGGAAGGCAAGGAGGAACCACATCAGACCAAGACGGGGAGTAGGCTGGAACATGAAGCACAACAATTTCCCTGACATGCTAGTCAGAGCCAAGGAATGACCACAAAAACTCCATAGAAAAAACCAACATGGAACCCCAACAAACACCAACAGAGAAACCAAAAGCAGTAGCCACTGAACTCTAAGAGCAAAGGCATATAGAAGGCATCACCAAAACAAAAATATGCAGAAAGAGCCTAGAAAGGAAAGAAGAAACCATGCAAGAAAAAGAAAGGGAGAGGGTCAGAACAGGAAACACAACTGCTACCCCAACACGTTGATTGGATCCCAAGATAAGCCACAACCCTGATAAACTTACCACAAGGCACTAGAGCCTCACAAAACACTCCCCCAACCAAAACACCACAACAAGAAATGCAGAGGAAGAAGAAACCACAAGCAAACAAGCAACCATAAGAACCTCCACCTCTGCACCAGAAACATTGACATCTTATAGAGAGATCCTGGGGAGATAAGAGTAAACCACACAGGAGGGAGTTAAGGAGAAATCCAAAATGAGAGACACAACAACTACCCCAACATGCCAATTAGGGCCAAAGATAGACCACTCCACAAATAGGCCCTCCCCACGGGACCCAAACCTCACAGTAGACACTAGAGAAATCTCTCCTAGCCCGACCACCAACACCCAAATAACATCATCATCATAGGATGACTACAACAACTAGACCCAAAACACATCTCCCCAATAGGTAAATGATAGTAGCCAACACCAAATCACAGCTTCTAAGAAGGATGAAAGCATCAAACAGACCCACAATAGTGCATCCCAGGCTAAACATAATAGCCAACACCACTCAGCAACCCAATAGAACAAAACCAGCAACAGTAAACCATCTACCTCTACAAAATCATCTCCTTCCTCTCCAGAATTACCCCTGGATTTCAAATTTCCCCCCTCCTCTTCCCACTCCCTCTCTGCTCCATTGTGAAACCTACTTAATAAAGTATTGTTAGTGGCATGATATGTCCCCCTTTAATTGGTTGCATCTATTAGATGAAAGGAATTGGAGGAAAAGGAAAAATGGAACATGAAATTCAAATGTTTAAGCTAAGAATGTGAGTGTATAAGTTCTATAAAGTAAATGAGTTCCATTAATACATCACATAACAAGTAAATAAGAAATATAGTAGGATAAGCATGAAACCACATGGACTAGAGATAAACATCAAGGGATATTATTCCACCATCATAAGAAACTCATAAGTTGGATCAAGTAGCCTAAAAGGCACAATAAAAAGTGGTATGGAGAAGGCATAATGTCCCCAATGTGGCTTTTAAAACATCATAAGGCATGTGATCAAACATAATAGGATAAGGGAAGGCATGACGTGCCCTAATGTGGTAAAGGTAGCTCCAAGATTATAATAAATGATGGAGGCACTAGATTATCTATGAGAAAATAATGATGCCCTCAATGTAATAGTATAGCTCATAATAATGTGAATATGAGATATTGGATTTAAAAGAGGAACAACAAATGATCCTAATCTAAAATGATAGTTTTAGAAGCAATGGGAAAATATAATTTCATATAGGGGAAGTATGAGGCCCCCAAATGTAATAAGGTGATATGGAAATGAAGGCACAATATGGACACATAAGAGAAATCTAGGAATGAGACAATGATAGTTTAAAAAATAGAAAGATAGGAAAACATGTGATCTAACTACTAAAAACTCAATTAGTCAAATTAAATAATATACATCATTTAATAGATGAAAATATGTAAGTGATCATGGTAAAACACAAGCATAAGGATTCATGACAAAATTAATGATATAGAAAGCTAAAGTAGTAACCATAGGAAGGCATGCAAGAGCAAGAAAGAAGACATAATCAAGTAAAACAAGTCAAATAATAGGAAAGACAAATGAATCCAAGTCAAGGAGAGCTATCATGAAATAAAATATAAAAGGTGAAATAATTATGTGAAACACAAAAGAAGAGCATAATCAAAAGGATAAAGTTGTGAAGTAACAAGGAAAAGAAAAAAATTAAACTAGAAATACAAGTACATATAGGTATATATTCTATGAATTCTCTTGAATCTTTGAAAAAAAATAGGAGGTTCATCTTCATCATTTAAAACATTATTGTCATCCTAGCATGTTTCATCACATTTTCTTCATTTATTCTTACCTCTTATTATTTTTCATCATATTGGTTATTGTTCCATGTAGGTTGAGGATTCTAAGTGTAATTTGAAGCTTTAACAAAGGAAAAATTATTTGTAGGTTATTTTCCAATGTAATTAAATTCTTCCTCAACTAAAGTGGACTTTCTCTTTAAATTTATAATTATCTGCACTAGATCACACTAATCAATTTTATGGGCCTTATCATAGAATTGATTTTTTTTTATTTTGTCTAAGGGATATTCTCTCAACAAATATGCATTCCTACATCTAGGGTAAAAGGTGGAAAGTGTCTCTATGCTTATGGTTTTAGCTTGTATTACATCAAGAGTACTATTCTAAAAGACTAAGATATTAGTTTTTAAATTTTTAGAATTTCTTCTCTTGATTGAATCATAGCATGGAATTGAGTCTATTAAGAGGTAAACCAAATCTGATTTTGAAGTCTTTGAACTGCAATATTATATTTGGAATTTGAGTTTTTGTGTGTAATTGGAGATAATTTGAAGACTTTGGGCTGCCTCATACACTACTCATCTTTCTTTCAAATCAACATAAGAAGCAAACAGAAGAATTTGTACTTTTGTGGGTTTTATTGCTATCAACACTCACTAGTATCATTCTAGTTATTCTTTCATCTAACTAAATTAGATATTATTTATTATTGCTCCAACTAGTATTTCATGGTTAATTACATATTGTAATTGTCACGAGATTATCATTGTACTTTTTTGTAAAAGGAAACATCTATTCTAGAAAAAGAGAATGGGATGAATGGAAATACCCCCATGGATAATTCTAGTGTACATAAGCTTAGTTAATTACTATATTTTTCTAGTTAGCAATAAGAATGGAGCCTCCCTTTTTGAGAGGAGAGATTTAATATCAGTATATTGTGGCTGAGATCACCATTTTGTGATCAGTTAGTCAATTACAAATTATTCACCCAACAATTTTTTGGCGACTCTATTGGGGAGATGAATACACAACCAAGCACCTCAACCTTTGGTTGAAGTATAGTAGTTTCTTATTTTTTGTAATTTATTTTTTATTGATGATCTACATTTCCTATCAAGCTTTCACTCTAGCAGAATGAAGCTATACACATGGTCAAAGGGCTCAAGGACATATTGATCCTATGTTTGAATTGCTGCAAAAATATAACTTCGATCTTTTTCTTGCACGAATGACCTCTTCAACATACAAGGTTTTTTCCTCCTGCTAACACAAGATCTCCTATACAAAGAGAAGCTCCCATTGTTCACATGATATTGTCTATCTCACCAATTTAAAGTTTTGTTATTCCTCCATTCAATCAAGGTATAATGGTTGTTCAAGGTCCTTGGGGGAATGCTTTTGGTCCTTTGAACTTGAAATCACCGACACATGAAGTTCCTCATGGTACACAAAAGAATTTTCCTAATTTTTGTGGAGATGGTAAACAACATCTAGATGGGAATATTGTTGCATTCTACATTGCATGCAAAGTTATTTGCATAGAACATGAAGATGTATCTATGATATTGTTTATTGAAACACTCCAAGGAGTGGCAACTGATTGGTTTTACCATCTTTCAGCTAGAAGTAATACCAATCGGTCCACACTTCGTACCAAATTTGAAGAGCTCAATTTAAACCTATAGAAGATGCTCATGCATTATTGGCTCAACTAACTCAAATGAAGAAGGGACAACATGAGCCCATGTGTGAGTTTGTGGCTAAGTTTAATAAGTTGCAAAAAAAAATTCTAGATGTTTCTCAACCTACACCTCAAAATTTAAATTATTTCTTCATCAATACACAGTTGCTCGAGGTAAGTTTTTTTCTATGAAGAGCAGCCCTAGCTACTCTTGTAGCTACCCAAACTTTAGCTACTAAAGTAGAGGATGATTTAATCCTTGTGGGAAAAATAAGGAAGAATCTAAAGAGGTCTGAAGGACAATCCTTATCAGCCCCTCCTTCTACAAGCACCATTGATCCTATGGTGAAAAAGTTAGCTAATGAATTGCTAGCTCTCAAGAAACAAATTTCTCAAGGTTCATCTATTCCTTCTTACAAGGCATTCCAAGGAGAACTTATCCAAATGCTTTAAATTATCCCAACAATGTTGCAAGGAACCAAAAAAGAGTTCATCTTCCACAAGGAATATTTTCATTTGAAGCACCACCTACAAATGCAACAGTGAGGTATTATGAATCTAAAGAAGATGATCTTTCACAGTTAGAATCTCTTAGAAGATGGTGTCAATCTCTTCTCAAAGGAGGAAGAAAACATGGTTGGCCACTCTAACATTAGGTTTCTGCAATATGAAGAATGAGTTGAGCAAGAAGAGGAAACATATGGTGAGGCTTATGATGTTTTCACCTGCTCACAAAATTAGCTTGATCACCAAGGTGATGGAGATAAGGAAAAGGATCACCCATTGTTCGACAGTCGCAATCACTAAGAGAGGGAATCTTTTTCTAGAACAACCAAGGGACACAATGGGAAGTAAACAAGTAAGTACCTCGAATCCTCCTACTTCTTATTTTGTACTTAGATCCAGTGCCCCAAATCTTAAGCCCCAAAATGAAAATCCCTTGTCTTCTTTGGTGAACCCTTATCAAGCTTTTGATATCATAGATAGTGCAAAGAAGATGAAAATCCAAATTTCTAACCTGTGGAGTATCTTTAAGCCAACCCTAACCAATTTGATAGACTTGCTAAGTTTTTCAAAGAAAAAGAAGCTCACTCAAGTTAGGGTTCTTCCCAAAATATACTAGTTTTTCCTAAACCAAGGCCCACATAAAGTAACCTTGTTGTAACTCCTTTGTTTGTCTCTAGGAAGATAGATCCTTTCTACATCTCCTTACTAGAGTTAATGGTTATAAACTCAGTAACTGCATCAATTTGGGTGCCTTTGATAATGTGATTCCAACGAAAGTAGCTAATGCTTTGGTATTAAAGTTGACAAAGACCTTTGGCTGGTGTTTTTTAATGGAAAACAAGCGAGTGACCCTCATGGGGCAAATTAAAGATGCTTGTCGCATTTCCTGACAAGAAGATTAAGATGATTTTTCTTATAGATGATGTCCTAGCTTCTTATGGGATATTGTTGGGATGGAATTTTTGTAAGGATGTTGGGGCTGAGATCAACATGGATTGATCTAAAGCTAGAATACATGTTAAGGGTGTTATTTAGAAACTGCTTCCAGAAAGGGAAGCTAAGTTCTCTATGAAAAAAATTGATGATCCAAAAGCTCGATTTCTTTTCAATTCATCTAGAATGGGAACCTATTTCTTGCAAATTGATGAAGTTTTTGAGTCCTCGGATATTTATTCAAGTGAAAATTAGGTGGCAAATGATTCATCCTCTTCAAGTGAAGAGATTCCAAATTTTGAAACTATCAACATAGGAGATTCAAATCATATTTGGACTTTGGAGTTTGATGGAAATTGTTCTTCCATTAGATTTGGAATAGGGATAGTTCTCATATCCCTAGAAGGAAAAAATCTTCCAGGATTTTCTTTTAGATTTCAATTTGATAACACTAGCAACACTACCAAATATGAGGCCTTGTTGTTAGGAATAAATGTTGCAAAGAAGAAAGGAATTAAGAATCTTCACACACAAGGTTATGTTAGTTGGTTGTTTGTCAATTGAGAAATTTGTACCAGACAAAGAATGTTTAGTATCAACCACTCTTATGATCCCTCACAAATATTTCAAAGGAATTAAATATACCATTGGGTTGGTTTTTTGACCTAGTGTTCCTGATAATTCCAACAATTGGAAAATATTCAATGATGATAATAAAATCATTTCCTTTTTGGAAAAAGCAAAAATATTTAGTGAATTGTATTTTGAAGGAAGAGACTCCTCTCCTTGAGAATCAATGTTTGAAGTGGATCAAGAAATTGGTGAGGAAATCTTGTAGTTAAAAGGGAATATAATTCCCAAGGGTTTGGTATCTCTTGAAAAACTTTTTGATAAGCATGATCACTATGTCAAGAAGCAACCACAATTCATATATGATTCGTCAACATAATTTGAACAAATTAATTTGGGAACACAAGCGAATCCCAAATGGTAAATATTGATTATTATTGCTCCAACTAGTATTTTGTGCCTAATTACATGTTGTAATTGTCATGAGATTATCATTGTAATTTTGTAAAAGGAAACATCTATTCTAAGAAAGAGAATAGGATGAATGGGAACACCCCCATGGATAATTGTAATGTACATAAGCTTAGTTAATTACCAGTTATTTTTAGTTAGCAATAAGAAGGAGGCCTCCTCTTTCTGAGAAGAGAGATTTAATCCCACTATATTATGGTTGATATCACCATTTTGTGATAAGTGAGTCAATTAAAAAATATTCACCCAACACTACCTTAGCTTCCTCACATTTAAGGTACTTAGAAGATTGATGATAAGTCTTGGGATCTAGTTTTACTACCAATTATGCCAAGTGTGTAACACCGTACTAAAGTTACAATCTCATCATGATTGATTTATAGGATGCACTACCTTACACTAGCCTCTATGCATATATATAGATACATTTATGTTGAGGTTGTAGTGGTTGAGTAGGATTGTTTCTAATATTTTCTAGTACTACCAATTATTGTTAATTTTATCCACATGTGTTATATCAATTAAATTATAGATCTCTCAAAATAAGAGTCATATAAAATACCTTTTTCTACACAAGAAACATTTGAAGTTTTGTTCAGGATTAGGGTCATTTTCCTATTTTTTTAATAAAAATAAATTGAATTTTTATATAGGGGAGAGGACTCAGTAGTTGTGCACCCTAACTTTGTGCTTTTAATTATCTTACATGTAAATTTCAAATCACTCCCAATTTTTTACAACAGCTTACTTGGAAAGTCCCCTACTTATAACTAAGGTTTCATGGCCACATCATCAAATATGATGCCACATCAGCATGCTTTTTGTCAAGGTGTCCAAAAAGGCCCAAAAAAAAAAGTGAGACCAATACTTGTACATTCACAGCATGTTTTATTGAGCACTGATGTGGAATCACATGATTGGTTGTTTTTTAGATCAAAGGAAACATTTTATTTAATTATGGGTAGTCATCATCAACACCAACAACTTTAAAGTCACAACTATTGGTCCAATATTGACAAAAATATTGGGCATAATATAAATAACTACTATCGTGCAACTATTGAAACATGCTCAAGTACTGGATCCTCTCCCATAGCTTAGTAGAAATAAATAGAGGAGGTGATGCTAACTTGTATGCTTATGATTTTTTATCAAACAATGCATGCCCTATAAAATACTATTTTGGTTCCTAGAATAAGAATATGATATACCTTCATATCTTCCTAGCAACCAACAAAGATACAAGGTTAGCCTTTCTTATCCATTTCCTTACACGTATCATTAGGGATATGTGCCCAAGCATTACATCTAAAAATCTAAAAATATAATACATTGAGTTTAACACTAGACCATTTTTCTTTAAGAGAAACATTTTACTACTAAGTGGAGATTATATTTTTAAATTTAAGTTGTAACACATTGAATTACCCTTTTTTAAGGAAATTCTTTATAATATATCACACATTTTTCCATTCTTTGAGTACATGCAATTTTTTCACTCAGCAACACAATTTTGTTGAGGGGTTTTGGGTATCATATGTTAAAGTTGAATATTTTCCTACTCATAAAAGGTAATCATCTAATTATTTACAAAATATTGTCCATTATTTTATCTAAGTTTTTTAATCTTTCTCTTTAATATGTTCTCAACAAGGGATTTTAAAATCTTAAAATTCTCAATTTAAACTTCATTTTATTTTTTAGAAAGTAAACATAATTTTTATGAGAAAATCATCAATAAATGTAAATCACTTATTTGTATTTCTAAAAAGAAAAAAAATGGGAAGGACATA
Organism: Sequoia sempervirens; assembly: GCA_007258455.2. Taxonomy (NCBI): domain Eukaryota; kingdom Viridiplantae; phylum Streptophyta; class Pinopsida; order Cupressales; family Cupressaceae; genus Sequoia; species Sequoia sempervirens. The sequence goes on from VDFB02000017.1 coordinate 170,650,963, forward strand.
AGATCACTATGTACTAGTTGTAATCTATCACTTACACCTTTTTTATATGACTTTGATAAATGGATCCTTGTTTTGTTTTCCAAGTGCACAACTTTGAACAACAAATGCTAGTTGTGAAAGATATTTTAGATAAATCGACAAACATGTTATTCATTCTAAAATCCTACAATGAGTGATAATTGAGATGACCAAAATTCTCATATAAAATTTTATTAAATCTATTTTCATGCACAATCATAATGTGTGAAGTTTGAATTAACAATAATTTATCAAATTAACATAACCTTGGTTTATGATAAACCTTTTCAGTGCTCATAATATCTTATTGGTCTTTGATATATTTTATAAAAATATTTTTAGTGATAAACGTGATGGTTTTTCCTTTACTCTATTGTGTGATCTAATAAAAGAATAAAAGGATTGTAAATTTTTTTTAAGACACCATTATCCATCTTGACTCTCCCTTCACCCATAATACTGAGAGGATTTGAGTTGCCCACAATTTTTTTAACTGTATAATTTTGGTCAAGATTGTCAAATAATAAGGCATCATGCACATGTGGTGGGAGGATACTAAATATATAATACATTTAGATACAAGTGATCTAATTATTATAGAAAAAATAATAACTCTTGTATTAGGTGAAAGAAGCTATATTTTTCATCTCTACTTCCAAATATGTCATCTTCTTGAAAGACTTAAAGTATTCATGGTTTGTTTTCTCACCAAGGGCAACCTTCTTTTTCATATTCTATATATGGTTTGCCCTAATGAGTGGAATAATCTTATAAATTATTAACCATTTTCTTTGGAAAGGCATTCATCTTTGTTAGAGTTAGATTGTGATTAGAGTCATCAACAACTAATGCCTACTACTTATTTCCTTCAAGTTTGATTTCACCAAAAAAAAGGATTTCCTATTAATGACTAAAATCACTCATAAAAATTATCAAAATTTTATGCCATATAAGTATACCCAAAGAATCTCATTGTGTGTGGCAATTTTAAACAAATACCAACTAACGATGACCCATTTTGAAAAGTTATTCATAACAAGTGTTTTGTTAGACTTTGTTTCACTAGTTTCTATAAGTAGAAGTTTCAAGTGTTTGAATTGAGTGATGAAGTCCTCAATTAGAGTGTATTCATCATGCTTAAGTGTTCCAAGCTCATTTTCTAACATCCTCCAAGAATGTGCAAAATTCCCAAGGCAATATACTCCCTAAAATTGAAACCTCAATTCAAGAGAAATTATTTGACCTATGAGTCATTAGGGTTTATGATTATAGTTTTTTCTAATTGATTTATTTCTAAGTGTTAGTAGGATCAATTTATTCCACCACTAACATGTGGTAAATGCCCTTAGTAGTACATTAGTGATGTAACCTTTCAACATAAGTAGTTTGAACTTGTCAGAAGTACAATATTTTAGGGTATTGTATAACACAAATTTTTGGTGGTAAAAAAAGCCAAAAAAATTGTATGGAATTTTTCTAAGAAAGTGCAAGAAATTACACATAAAATTAATCACCTCAATGAGAGAATCACAATTGTGTAATCTCCCTAAAAGAACATAAAATTAATCATCCCAATTTGAGAGAATCACAATCATGCAATCTCCCTACAAGTACAAAAAAATCACAATTTTCTTCTAGAACTACAAAAAATAGCCTTTCTTTTGCATGGAAAAATAATTATGAAAATGGAAATACACACAAGAATGATCACTTTGATGGGAAAATAACAATGGTTCTATTACCCAATAAGTAAAAAATGTACTTTTTTTCCTCTTATAGGAATTTCTCACATAGCTTAAAAACTTCTAGATAGACCAAAAATAATCCATCTTTCATTATTCTACAATCAATAGCCTTCATATTCTTTATGATTTTTAAAAACTAAATCTCTCTATGTTGTCTTGAAACTAAAATTCTTTCTACTTTTCTAAAACAAAAAACCAAACATGCATGAAAATAATCTCAAATATAGAACTTCCAAAAATAACATTGAGAGTGGTGTTGGAAAATACTAGGTTTGCGTATTGTTGTCATTTCATGCCCCCCTTTCCCATCATTGATATCCAATCTGAGTGATCCTACATGGGCTATCTTGCATGAATTTTTCTTGGGAGTCCTAAATTGGAAAAGTCCCATAATTTTGATGTTTCAAGCTATCACTTACCTTTTTCCATTCTTGCTTTCTCCATCACCTCCTTTCTTCCCCTTTTTCCTCCTAGGTATTTCAGGCTTCACCCTTCAACCTTACCCTTTACCTCCTCCACAATCTCTTCCTCCTTCCATTTCTTGCCCTTCTCTTGTCATACTTTGGCCTTCAGTCCTCCCTCTTCCCTCTTCCCTTCCTCTTCCTTAATTTTTTCTTCTTCAACCCTCGGCCTTCACCTTTCACCTTTGTGTCTTACCTCTTACCTTCAAAGGTAAGAGGTAAGGATTCCCTCTGATCTCTGAAAGTTTTCTCGTCTGGATTTCAATCATTGCCTAAGGTTCCTTCACCATATTGAAGGGACTTCTTCTTCGATATCTCTGACATCTTGTCTCCTTGATGGTTTCCCTTTTGAAATTTGACTAAGTGTTGGAATTTCAAAAGTTAGCCTTCAACCTTCTTTGTTAGCTCTTACCTTTCCTTGGTAAGAAGTAACTCTCCTCTTCACCACTCGATGCTTCCTTCTTCTTCGTGCTTTCTTCCTCCCTTCTTCCCAGTACATGGTAAGCTTGACTCTCAACCCCTGATGGTGTGCAATTTACATTGATCTACACCATTTAATTCATAGGGTTGTAAAGTCCTCCTTTTGGGCCCAATGCCCTGATCTTCCTATAGATTTTGTGTGTTTTTGGGTGACAACATTAATGCTCAACCACTTTCCAACATCCAAATTTGATTTCTTTGGCTTCAAGGATGACATTAATTGTACTCCATTCCTTCTACAAATAGATTTCATGGGCACCCATGCCCATTTATTTCTTATCATTGAATTTATTGGTGGATCTATGCCCTAGGCACATTTTTCACGGATGGCTCAGATCTTGCATGCCACAATCTTTTTTTCTAACCCTGGTTAGGGTTAGGGTTCGACTTGTGTTTCTAAATTATGCTTGATCTATACAGGCAAAAAGTGTATTCATTTTAAGGGTTCTTCTTTTGGCTCCTCTGGGGTTTTTCTTTTGTACTGTATTTTACATCTCTGCAATTGTAAAGATGAGTTATATGCTTTTGTATTAACAAAGCTGATCATTGTTGTTGGTTCTCTCCTCTTTTATGTATGATTAATCTTCATTTACCTTCATGTCTGAGTGTTTTTTTGTATTTTCATGCATGTATGTTGTGCTAAAATTGTTTGCAATTGTTGTGTTGAGAAAATATCTTTCCTTCTAGCACTCTGTCGAACCCTAACCCCCATGTTTCCTCTAAAATTAATCAAATAAAGAGTTGTGTGAGTTATTTAGTCTCCTTCTTTGATGTATTGTGCAAATCTTAACCAGGGAGAAGCAACCATTTCCATCGTGGTGCATCACCTCCACTTTTCCCTTCATGCATTCTTTCTAACCCTTTTCCCTTGTCAACTATTAGTGGTAGGATTTCATGTGTTGGGTTGGACCAACACATTGCACTAGAATTGAAAAAGGAAGTCGAACTTCTCTAGAGATTTGACCTCATATGCGCAAAGGTCCCACACCTTGAGGTTGTTTCCATTGTGTCATTGAAATATTGAGTTGCGTTCTCAACAGGGTGAAATTTCATGTGACAACAATTATGTTTGATTTAGGTGCTTTTAATATACTTATACCAATAAAAAATAGATAATATGGCTTGATATTTTAGGTTAGTGACTAAAAAATATTTTATCATACCATAGCTACACTATCCATGCTTTGATGTGTTGGAGTTGATTGTTGACCACTATAGCTTCCAAAAATCACTTACAACCAAAACACCTATCACATGAAGAGAAAAAAATAGATAGTGTGCTATACAACCTCAGGAATTGAATTAATCAAAAAGGGATATATGATTGAAATTTTGTATTGAATGAATTTAGATTATACATTTGTATGATTACAATAATGATTAATGAGTCCTTGTAGAAGAAAAAAAGAAAAACAACCCTAGATGAAACCCTAGGTGAAGATTAAATTAGATCACAACAAGTTTCCTCATCCTCTACGACAAAAAAGCACATGACCCAAAAATAGAAAATGTAGTGTATAAAATTGTATACCTTTACAATTTCACACTATGTTTTCATCCCCTTAATTAATCCTCTAATTGACTAAATTATGCTTTCCAAAGACTTATTATTCTCGTTTTCTGGAAGGGAAACCTATATTAAACAATTGTCAACATTAATTTAAACACCTTGGAAATTGCGTGCCCTAGACTTAGGTCCTGGGAATCATTCACCCAAGAGCGAATGGATCCCCTTTAAGTGTCAGGACCCAATTTTTAATACATTTTTGGCAAAATTTTAATGATTCAAATTCAAGTTTCAAATGTCAGCTTGTGGAATCTAATTTTCGAGAAATTAGATAAACACCTATAAATACATATATTTTATCAATTTAAATCTAAGACTTTTGGAGAAGCTAGAGGTTAATTTCACAAGAGAATATTATTTTCAAGAGCATTAAAGAGAAAATTTATTAGTCATCTACAACAAAAATCAAGATCATATCGCCATGTCAAAGTCTATGCATATTCATGTCATGTTTTGGAGCTAGCATTGTGATGTAGGTTAAAAGAATTCAAGAGTCAAATCAAGCAATAAATCAAGCCAATTCATGCAAGATCCAATCCTTAGAGAGATGTGTTAGACTTTAGTCCTCTAAGGACAACCATCAATGGTTTGGTGAGTTTTGACAAAACATTGTCCATTCATCAATTCCTTCCATTTATGATCATTTCATTATCAAGGTTTAATTACCAACATGGGGTTTGACTAAGACAAACCCCCATTCACCCAAAAAAAAAAAAAAAATCTTCTCTCCTTGCATGTGTAGATTTACAGGTTAAGAAGGACTAAAACTTTATCAAAGGAACAATTTTGCAAAGTTGTCAACATTGTTTTCAATACACAGAAACTCACCTACATATTTTATTTCCTACTTTCTGACAATTAAACCTAGAGAAATCAAAAGTATAGATCCAGGATTTGAGGACTGAAAAAATCAACTTTTGGACTCTTGCACGAGGACCCATTCACTCTAGGGCGAACCGGTTCTTCTACAAAGCTTAGAACCCACTTTTTTATGCTAGGTGCACACCATTATGGCCTTCTCAGATCTACCTGCAAATTATTGTTTATGTTTTTGTTATCATAATATTCTATATTTTGAGTGTTAGGTCATACAATTTAGCTTGTTAATGCATTTTAATTTATCTCCCAAAAGTGCAAATCAATCATTTCTATCATAAGAAAACAACATACCTTCTTAATAGGGTTGACTCACCTCAAGGTTGAAAGTCAATCCTATCCTTGGGGGATCTCTTTTCCTAATGAAATTAGGGAAAGTGTAAGTGTGTTTAAACCTTCAGATAATTCCATCATTAAAACACTCATATACGCATTCTTACCTTTTTTGTATGTTTCATATTGGTGAACCTGACATGGTACATCAAAATATTTTATTTGGAAGTCTCTAAAAACTTAAATCTAGGTTTTGCATTAGTTAGTCTTGCATATCCTTTAGGGTTTCATAATTGTAACTTGCATCATTTAAAATTGCATTTTGCAAAAATATTGCATTCATTTTACATAGTAGTCTGCATATTAGTATCTTTCAATCATTTAAATCAAAAAATTCAATCAAAATTGCATCTCAAAAGTTGTCATTTTGTTCACTATTTGTCATTAACTTGCATTTTCATTTAATCATAAAATTCTGGAAACTTGTAACTAAGAGAATTTGTCTACAACCTGAAACAAAGACCTTAAACATTAACTCAAAAACCCAAACTTTAATTTTTTCAAGCCTTATGCAAAGACCCATTCGCCCTTGGGCAAATTTTTCCTTGTATAGGTAATTTTCCAAATTTTTGGGCATAAATATGTCTCTGTTTGCTTTATTCCTTTTTGTTTGCATATCTCAGTTTCAGTTTTTGAAATTGCAGTTTTTTGTAGTTGTTTGCATTCAAGTCAATTGGTCAAAAAAAGTGCATTATTCAAAAGAACAACCAAAAGACATGACTATGGTCAACCTCATAAGGGCCAAACCATCTTATCACTTGACATTGTTTTCTCACAAAATGGCATAATCAAACGTGCACCCATGGTCCTCTTTACATCACCGGAAGAATCAATGAGAAACCTACTAATGGGATATTAATTGATCTCATGTTTGTAGAGAATGTGATCACCGAGGAATTTTTGTTTGTCCATGAACTTTACCAAGACTCTTATGAACAATCGAAAGAATGGATCAAAACACATAATTTTTTTGATTTCCCTACAATAGGTTCAATCACTCTCCCATTAAAAGTTGGACCAAAGCAATTAGATGTCTCATTTTCTATCATCCCATCATCGGACCAATTCCATGTGAAGCTAGGCTATCCATGGCTATGCTCCATGGATGTCATCCCATCAATAGTGCATAAATTCTTGAAATTTCCACTTTGCAATGAAATATTTACTGTGCATCATAACACTTTTAATCCTTTGTCTTCCCATGGGAATTTTTCATTGGATTTATTTTGGCCTGAACCCATGGAACCTATTAAACCTCATGAGGACTTATTTTTCAAATCTTACCAAAATTTCAAGGCAAAGTGCATAGAAAAACTATCTCTTAGAAATATTCCGGAAACCATGATTGAACCTCCTATCATTGATGAAACTATGATTGAACTAAAAGATCTTCCAAGTAGCCAAGACAAACTAGCCATGAATCCTCCACCTATTTCCTATAAGAGACCAAGAGATAACCATATAATTCCCATTGTGCCTCCTAAGATCAAACAAGTTTATAAAACCAAATAAAAAGTGGTTGGAAAACCCTTGATGGTTCCTTCCATTCCTCCCTTGTGGGAAGAAAAGAAACCAATGGCTGATGAACCTAATCCTACACCATCACAACTTGAAAACCGTGAAAGAAGAAACCAAAATGCTAAAGAGAATAGGTGTAGACTTCATGCTATTGCTCATCAATTAGAAGAAAAGAACAAACCAACAACCAAAGATAAAATACCAACTCAAGCAAAGCATGATAATTCTCCACCTTCGCCACAACAACAACATGAAACCTCTATGGCATTGTCATTAGACCTCATGTTGTGATAAACTTGGAAAATGATGATGAGATTGTTAAGATTGATGAGGAAGTACATAATGAGTTGAATTTGTTATTTCCCTCTCCCATGAGCTTAGATGAAAACAATCATGATGATCCTCCTAAAAAGAGTGCATCACCATGTGTTAAACTTGGTGATTTTCCTAGTACAATACTCCTTGTTGCCCCTTTGGCTAGAGTTATCTGCCTTCCATATATGATGAACATGATTGGGATGCAAACGACTTGCTTTAGGTTGGATAGCTCATGTGTCATACTACCTTTTATGTCTATTCATGTTCTTTGTGTGATTGCATGTGCATAATGTGATCCCTCGTATTGTGTTGCTTGGAATGTATTTATGTTTGTGAGCCTACTTTGGATGATCCTTGTCACTTCGTTGGTGCAAGGATACAAGGAAGAAAATTTGTTGTGACATTCTTCCATTTGTATCTACATTCTTCTATTTGTCATAACCATTGTATTTTCACCTTGTCTTGTGTTTTCCTTTTGGGGATGACATAAGGCGTTGAGATATTTAGGTCTCTTCCATGTTGACCCAAAAGCTTCTTCTTTTTCTTCACTCTCTATGTGTCATTCCTCCTTTGTGTTCATTATTCTATGAGTATTTGGGGAATGATGATGGTTCCAAGCTCTATTATATCACTATAGCAAAGACATATGTTGACCCCAAATCTGTGGATCCCTTATGTGTTATCTTAGGATTGCATATGGGGGGCAACCTCCTTTCCATGGCATAGATTCATTTGGAAACATATGTTTGGCATAGGGGTTTCCAAATAAACTCTCATGTATTAGCCTTTATTTTCTTCTACTTTAAAGTAATTACTCATAGCATAGTGTTTAGCAATTTCTTTAAAGTGGGGGGTATTAAGCCTCCCACTCATTGCTTGCATAATGACATGATCTTATTCAAGGTGTGGTCTTTTTATCTCATGGGATGTGTCTTCTTGGTGCTGACATTGGATTTGATGTCCTTCAAGAGTGTGACCTTTCTTGGCATATGCAATTCCTCTTAGTGGTAATGCTATGGCTTGCATTCCCTAAGGTGTGAATCTTTATCCCTTGGCTAGTCCTCTCTTGGTGGTAATATCAAGTGTGATGTTCCCTAAAGTGATACCTTTCATGAACTAAGCAAAAACCCTTTGAATATCCTAAAATAATTCCTGGCCACCAAGCATAACACAACTTTCTTGCTTGTGGTGCCTTTATTTCATAAGTGTCTAGCATAACACAACTTGCTAGCCTTGTGAAACCTATGACCATTCAATGTGGCACCTTATCAAAGTTATCAAGGAGTATAACTCTTGGTATGGTTGATGTATGGGAGCTTGTAGACCTAGCATGACTTTCCCATCTACCACCATTTTAGTGAGTTCACACCTTGTAGACCTAGTGTGTGTTTCTCACCCTATTGCCTTGGGGCTCACCTAGTGTACATTGGACTCCACTAGCCCTTGTGAGTGTATTTTTGGAAAAACAACTTAGGCTTGATCCACACCTTTTGGAAAAATAGTCAAAGATTGATCCACCCTTTTCCTCTTTGCATTAATTTTGACATCGTATGATGGTGTATCTTGTGTCGTTGTTGCATGAATGTGTCTCTTTGTGCCTTTATTGGTTTTCCATGGGATCTTAGATCTAGGGGCTTGATCACACTCTTTGATCCTTTTCATATTATCTTTCCAATAGTTGTACAATTAGACCTCTCTTGACTTATTTGTCTACTTTAGTGTGAGTTTGAGTGTGGGCTCATACTCTCACTAAAGTGATGGCTAAATGTAGTGTAGAAAATTGTACACCTTTACAATTTCACACAATGTTTGCATCTCCTTAATTAATTGGACTTAATTAATCCTCTAATCGACCAAATTATGCAGTCCAAAGCCTTATTATTCCCATTTTTTGAAAGGGAAACCTATATTAAACAATTGCCAACATTAATTTAAACACCTTGTAAATTGAGTGTCTTGGACTTAGGTCCTAGGACCCATTCACCCTAGGGAAAATGGGTCCCCTTTAAGTGCCAGGACCCAATTTTTAATATATTTTTGGCAGCATTTTAATGATTCAAATTCAAGTTTCAAATGTCAGCTTGTGGAATCTAAATTTTCGGAAATTAGATAAACACCTATATAAACACATAGTTATTTTATCAATTCAAATCTAAGACTTTGAAGCTAGAGGTCAACTTCACAAGAGAAAATATTATTGTCAAGAGCATTGAAGAGCAGATTTATCAGTCATCTACAACAACAATCAAGATCATATCACCATGTCAAAGTCTATGCATATTTTTCCATGTTTTGGAGCTAACATTGTGATGTAGGTTTCAAGCATTCAAGCGTCAAGTCAAGCAACCAATCAAGCCAATTCATGTAAGATCCAAGCCTTAGAGAGATGTGTTAGACTTCAATACTCTAAGGACAACCATTAAGGGTTTGGTGAGTTGTGACATAGTATTGTTCATTTATCGATTCCTTCCATTTATCATCATTTCATTATCAAGGTTTAATTACCACCATGGGGTTTGACTAAGGGAAACCCCCATTTACTCAAAAACAATTTTTTTACTTCTCTCTTTGCATGTGCATATTTATAGGTGAAGAAGGACTAAAAGTTTATCAAAGGAGCAATTTTACAAAGTTGTTAACATTGTTGTCAAGACATGAAAAATCACCTATAGATTTTATTTTTGACTTTTCAACAGTCAAACTTGGAGAAATCAAAAATCTAGATTTGGGATCTAAGGACTGCAAAATTAGATTTTGGATCTTGCACTAGGATCCATTCGCCCTAGGGTGAACCAATCTTGCTACAAATTTCAGAACCCACTTTTTATGCTAGGTGCACACTATTATGACCTTCACAGATTTGCCTGCAATTTGTTGTTTTTTCTTTATCATAGTATTTTTCATTTCAAGTGTTAGATCATACAATTTAGTTTATTAATGCATTTTAATTCATCTCCCAAAAGTGTCAATCAATCATTTATGTCATAAGAAAACAACAAACCTTCCTAATAGGGTTGACTCACCTCAAGGTTGAAAGCCAATCCTATCCTTTGGAGATCTCTTTTTCTAATGAAGTTAGGGAAAGTGTAAGTGAGTTTAAACCTTTAGATCATTCCATCATTGAAACCCTCGTATACACATTCTTACCTTTTTCTATGTTTTAGAAAATAACTCTTAATTTTAGCTTAAACATAATAAAGTAAAAAGGGGACCTAATTAATTAATTAGGTGATATTCCTATATTACTCTTGTTGGTGACCGAAGCTGTAGGCTCCAAATCCCTAAGGTCTGAAAATCTTCCATGTACTAAGGGTGTCAAAACTGAGAAAATTAACACAAACCTATCTTTAGGTTGGAAAGCCAGGGATTAATGGTTGAGAAGGGTAAGACCTCCTTCACTTCTGGCTCTGCAAGACCAAAGGGGTTCTCTCTAAAGTGTTGAATTGAAACACTAAACAATACCTTACAACAAACTATACCCACTACACAATGTATCCCAATACTGGTGTCACAGTATACCTATGTGCTAGTTTGGACAAGGATGAGCACCTTATTAACAAATAATCTACCATATAAGTGTCTAAGAAGGCATTTATGATAAACCCTTGTATTGTTATATTCATTCAAACATGACAACATAACGCACAAAAAACAAAACTTAAAAGGTGTTTGAGTTGATGTATTTGGAGTGTGTTGAGGATGATATGAGAGAAAGCCAATCACAAACCGATGACTTTATCCATTGGGCAATTGAGTCTCTAGATTTAATCAAACACGCAACAATTGAAAACAAGGTGATGCATTAATCAAGTCACCACAAAAGACTATGCCTTTCAAAATGTATAAGAAAGGAATGGGATCACCTCTTCCATAATATAACATAAATCAAGATGACATAAAGTTAAAATAGGAAATTAATATGTATCAAATTTAGATGCAAGAGGTGTGTAACATGGAGGATTGTGTGTAATAGATTTGTGGCTAATAGGAAAATCATCCACATTCTTCTAGAAGGTGCCATAAAGCTAAGGGGGTGTAAGAGAAAAAGAGTTCACCACATTAGAAAGGAAAATAAATAACTCTTTCTTTAATGTGAGAAAGAATAAGATCTCTTTTATATAAGTCCAGTATTTATAAAGAAAAACATAAATATTTATAATTTTACCTAGATCAAAAGAGTTTTTCTCTTCTACTAGGTTATTTTTAATCTAGATTTTTTTATTTCTCTACTACTTTTTTTTATTGTTGTATGTTGTTAAGTTGTCTATTTCTACTAGAAGCATGGGTGGTTGTTGGCTTTAGCCTAATTTCTCTTTGTTTCTTTATGATCTAGACTATTAATTCTTCCTTATAATTTGGTTAATACATAAGGGTTGAGGACCATTCAAGACACCCTTTTTCACCCTCTAATTAAAATAATAATTTATTCTAGATCAAAAGAATCTTGTAGAATTATAATAAATTTAAATGAATTAAATACTTTAAAAATTGAATATAATAATAAATTTCATTAGCTATGACAAACAACTAAATCTGATTTACTAATTGTATAGAAATTTTAGTGAAGATTAGACCTTGATTCTTGACGATTAGTGAATGCTTTATCTATCGCTTTGGGTCACTTCTATAGCTATGCATTTAGTCTTGCAAGTGTGGATTTGATTTGTCTCATAGGTTTGATATTGACTCATGTATTTGATCTTTGCAAACTTTTAGAATGCCACTTTCATATCACCTTGATGAACACTAAATGTTGGTTTTGATGTTGAATGGTTTTCACATAATAAGGATAATTGTTTCTCCTATTTCAAACCATATAAGGATATGGATATAATAGGTGATAAATGATCAAGGAAAACACTCTCAAACAATCAAGATGCCCTAAATGATTGTGCAATGTGGATTCCCTAATAATGCTCACAAATAGTAAATAATAGCTCTTGTATGGAAGCAATTTAGATATGTCCTAATAATTTGAAATGAACTATGTTTACTTCTTTAAATATAACACCAAGGGTCAAATGAAATACTTTCACTCCTTGAACCAACACAAAACAAAAGAAAGAGAGTTTAAGTTAACCTCATATTTGAATTTGAATTTTAAATGTTATGGGATCATTTTTGCAAGTACAATTACATGACTATGGATGAAAGGGGTGAACTAAAGGTGAATACCAGTCTTTGAGAATAAGTGTAGATAGGAATCAATATGGTTTAGATTGTATGCTCACTTTCAATTGAAAGCATGTTATTTGCATGCTTGTTATTGTATATTAGTCATTATAATCAAAATAGACCCGAAATATAAAGAAAACAATGATATGAGAATACAATTTTCACCAATACAAATATTAATAGACCGTTCTCAAATATTAAAAGTTCAACAATCAAAAGGCAAATTTTCAGCTATTATAACTTTAATTAGAAATGAAATGTAAACTACCATTGACTAGTTGATGACTGAATCATTTAATGTAAATATGTACAGTATAGTATTGTAGAGAAGAATTTTAATGTAGTCAGCATCTAATAAAATTAATAATTTTATGTCTCTTAGATTTCTGGCTTGTAACTTTGTGTGATTTTTAACATCACACAGTTACAAGCCAGAAATTTAAGCATTCATTATCATGGACTGTACTATTAATTTTATGTCTCTTGCCCTTTCTAAAGCACTTTCTTTGTCAATCAGTTGCTATTAAATATGTCTCTGTTTCTATTGAAATTCAAACTTTAGTGTGAAACAGTTTTTTGGCTGTGGCCGCTTGGGTTCGCTGAGAATTAATAGAATTGTACACACCACCTGCAAAACATTTGTGGGTATATTTTGTGATTTGCAGAAACCAAATAAAAGAAATTCACAAAACCATTGCTCTGCTGCATTTTCATTCTACTAAACAAGAAAATGGATATGAAGGAGGCATCTGCTCTGGTCAGAAATGTGGCCAAAGGAAGATGGTTTGTATTATTCATATGTTTTCTGATCATCTCTCTTGCAGGAGGGACATATATATTTGGTATATACTCAGAAGTAATAAAAACAGTCCTGGGTTATGATCAGGAAACAGTGACCACGTTGGGATTTTTTAAAGATCTTGGAGGCAATGTTGGAATAATGTCTGGTCTGATCAATGAGATAGCTCCACCATGGGTGGTTCTAGGCATAGGAGCCCTCATGAACATTACTGGGTATTTGATGATATGGCTTTCTGTGACCCAACGGATTGCTAAGCCTAAGCCTTGGCAGATGTATTTATATATCTGCATAGGAGCTAATTCTCACACTTTTGCCAATACTGGAGCAATAGTTACTTGTGTGAAGAATTTTCCACAGAGCAGAGGAAGTGTGCTTGGAATTCTTAAGGGCTTCTTAGGGCTGAGTGGAGCCATCTTCACTCAAATATTCCATGCCATGAATGGTCATGATGAGAGAGGCCTAATCTTGATTTTGGGCATCCTGCCCACTGCTGTATCTCTGCTTGTAATGTTAATAGTAAGACCCACTAAAGCTATCACAGAGAAGAATGAAGTCAAGAGCTTTTACAGTTTTCTGTACATTGCTCTGGCCCTAGCAGGGTTTCTGATGCTTATGATTGTGGTGGAGAACAAGGTGAAGAGTTTCCCAGAGTCAGGATACCAAGCTGTTGTTGCCATTCTAATCATGCTCTTTCTTTTGTCTAATCTTGCTGTTGTTGTTAAGGCAGAGATGGACAATATGAAGCTGCAAAGGTTTTCTAATAAAGACCAGAGTTCCCCTGTTCTAGATGAAAAGAAAGTCAATCAACAACAGGCTGAACTTGCAGACATGGTGAGCAGTAGCAAGGAAGACCATGAACAACTCAAATCTCTGAGATCCCGCCTTATAAAAATGTTCAAGGGCCCAGCAAGGGGAAATGACTTCACCATCCTACAGGCATTTGCAAGCATGGATATGATAATCCTGTTCTCAGCAGCAACTTGTGGGATTGGAGCAACTTTGACAGCCATTGACAACATGGGTCAAATTGGGAGGTCGCTAGGATACACCCCTGTCAACATCAGCACATTTGTTTCACTCATCAGCATCTGGAGTTTTCTGGGCCGGGTGTCTGCAGGATTCCTGTCAGAATTCCTCTTGCTGAAATATAAGTTTCCCAGGCCTCTCATGCTCACAATAGCTCTACTCATAGGCTGTGTTGGGCATATTTTTATAGCTTTTGCTCTGCCAGGTTCACTGTACGTGGCCTCCATAGCTATAGGGTTCTCTTTTGGAGCTCAATGGCCTGTTATGCTTGCCATTATCTCCGAGCTCTTTGGTCTAAAGTACTATGCTACTCTCTATAATTTTGGAGCTGCTGCGAGCCCTGTTGGGTCCTATCTTCTGTCTGTGAAGGTGGCTGGAGCTCTCTATGACAAAGAAGCCAGAAAACAATTACTGTTGAAGGCAGTTCATGCACCCTCTTCATCTCATAACATATTGACTTGCATAGGACATGAGTGCTTTAGGCTTAGTTTTATCATTATGACATTGGTATCAGTATTTGGGGCTCTGATTTCAGGCATTCTTGTTCTCAGGACAAGGAAGTTTTACAAAAGTGACATATATTCTAAGTTTCGAGTTGAGCCTCCCCAGCGGCAATAAAAAGTCTTGGAAGAGCGCTGTCCATAAACAGTCTCTGCATTTGATCGTACCATTGCAGCTGCATAATCTCTTGCTTAGTAGAAGATAATCTAATGATTTGCTCAGGTTGTAAATAGAGAAATAAGAAAATCATAGACATACATAATTGGGATTATTAATAAGTGGCAGAGTACCAGCTAGAGGTCAATGAATGCATTTTAATAGAGATTTTACTTCTGTATCATTGACTGAACTGCTGTTGTTTGTATAAGACAGTTTCTATTAAATTTGTTTATTTTAGCATAAGTATTAGAAATGTTTAGTTAAATGCAGCAGTGCAACATTGGTTTTTTTTTCTAAAATCTGTTTGCTTCTTAATGAAGTACAACGAAGTACAGTTTGGTTCGTTCTAGCAACGGTTTATAAAGTTTTGAAGGTGTGTTTTCAGCAACCACTTAAACGGTGGCCTTAAAAGCGATAGTTAAAAGATTATGATATTGCTGTCAGGATTCAACCATGTAGTTTTCGAGTCAAACTCATTGACCCATGTTTCATGACTAGTGGTTCACAAGAACCCATCTCTCATGATAATGAACCATGTTTCATGAGTAGTGGATCACAAGAACCCATCTCTCATGAAAATGAAGAGATGGGTTCTTGTGAACCACTACTCATGAAACATGGGTCAATGAGTTTGATTCGAAAACTACACGGTTGAACCCTGACAGCAATATCATAATTTGACACGCTGTGGAAAATACCTCCTACTATAAGTTAAAAGATTGTTTTTTTTTTTTTAATTGGAAACTCTTTTACAAGTATATTATATAAAATTAAATATATAGAAATTTAAAATATGAAAAATACTTAAAATAATCTATAAGTTTGAATTATAATATTATTAAGTATAGGTAGTTGCATCAAGAGGTGGTGGTGAGGATTGTCATGTCAACTTACCATCAATTGACAGTGTTCATCCCAAAAATTTAAAGCCTCCCTCCCATACTAAGTAATCATAGGATCTTACACACCAAAGGGGATCTATACACACCAACTAGACAACAAGTTCATAATTGATTACAAATTCATCACAATAACATCTTGCCAAGAATTTGAAGGTTTTCCACGATGGGAAGTAGGTCATCCTTGATTGTGGGAATGACTCTATTTATGTGGAGTAAAAGGAGCAATATGAACAACACCATTAGGAGGAACCTAACTCACATGGTTGTATGGGGTGCCCCTCTAATGGTTGAGCGAATCTTGTAAGTTCTAAAACTCAAGTTCCACATTCTCAACCTCGTCCTATATCTAAAAATAAATATATGAAACTACATTCACTATGTTAGTTAGAGATAAATTACAATCAATATCACTAGCATTGAAAATAACTTTGTTTATATTTCCAATTTTTTAAGAAATAGTAGATTTGAAAAATTCCACAATCTATCAAATATAAGTAGGCTAATGGCTCATATCCCCCCAAAAAATAACTATTCGAGAAAAAAAAAGGATGGATAGGTGTAAATAAGCTATGGATCAACTTGTAAGAAGATTGAGGAAAGGGTTGGGACAAAAGTTATGCTTATAGGCCTTGATTTTGTAACAAGTAGGAGTAAACCCTAATTGTAATTTGTGATAATATAAAAACCACAAAAAGTAGGTGATCTTAGGCTCAAGTCTTGGTTGCTAAATTATTTGAATCTTGAAAAGCCACATGAGAGGAAGACCCTAATATTGATTGAGCTTAGTAAGAGTTGAAGAAAAAGGACTAAGCTCTCTAAATAACAAGCCAAGATCATAATTCTAAAATTCATGTCATGATTCCATTGCTAGTTTTCCACCAAGCATGTAGAGGTTGAAGACATAATTAGTGCAACATAATGCTCCTAAATTCTTAGAACCAAAGGAAAATCAGAGATAGCATAGCCAAGGGGTCTATTCTCGAGAGGAGAGAAGATCATGTATAGTTTGAATTCCTTTATGAAAAAGACACAACTCTTAAATAATCATAGGAGTCTCTATGAGAAGTAGACTAGGAGTATTAATGATGGGAGACCACCAAAGACTATGGTCATTGAAGGATAACCCAATTTTGAAACCATCTCCTAACCATTGAGAAAGGGATTCACTACCTCAAAAGCCTTCCAAATGCTTTAAGTGACAAATAATGATCCCTAAATTTTAACTAGAATGAAAGTGATGAGAAGGGATTAAAAATTATTTCTTTCTACCACTATTTTCCATAAGGAAAGTTTTCTATAATGTCCAAATTTTACTAAGGATAAAAGAGGTAAAATATAGTCAACCATTTTTTTGTGTTAACAATTATAACACTAATAGTGAAGCAATGCAAGCTCACACACTAAAGTAGGCTTCATTCAAGACTACACTACACTAAAACTTTCTACATGCACAAAATGTATGTATTGTTGTCACATAAAATTGCACCATATTGAACACAAAGTTCAGTGTTCTAATGACACCATTGAAATGACCTCAAGGTGTGGGACCTTGTGAAATGAGTTCAAGTCTTTGGAGAAGGTCGGCTTCCTCTTCTAATCTAAGTGCAAATGTTTTGGTCTAACCCAACACATGAAATCCTATCACTACTCTACTTTAATAGCTCACAAAGGAAAAGAGATAGAAGGAGAACATGAAATGGAAATAGAGGTGATACACCAAGATAGAAAGTTGTTTCTTCATTGCTTCAGATTGCTCAATACACTAAAAAATCCACTAAAACACATATTCAAACATGAAGGTAAAGAAGTTTACATAAGCATGCAAGAAATAGTTGTGATAATAGTTAGGTTTCATTAACATAAGGTATAAAAGCCAAAATTTACAATGGCAGAATGTAGAAATACAGTCTTTGCTAAAGAAAACTGTCAGAGGAGCCCAAAAGAACCCTTAAAAAGAATACAAGTGTTTCTTTTATAGATCAAGCATAACTTGGATGATTACAAACCAAAACCTAACCTAGCTAGGGTTACAAGATATGATCAAGGAAGATTGAGATCTTCCCATAAAATTCATGCTTAGAACAAGCATGTTGCCATACCTCTACAGAGAAGGTTATCCAAAAGTAACTCCAAAATCTTCCATGAAATCATTGATCTAGACATGGGATCCATTAGAAAGGGACAAAAAACAACAATGAATGAGCATGGGTGTCACAAAATCCACTTGTAGAAGTCAAAGAATGTATTAAATGGTGTCCTTGTTGCCCAAAAGTCAAAATAGGTAGTTGAGGAGGTGGTTCGAGCATTAATGGCGTCGTTGTGAAAAAACATGCCATTCTACGAAATGTCTGGGCATCGGGCCCAAAAGGAACCTTTGGTTATGCAATAAATGGTCCAGAGCTTCGAACAGTGCACCTTGTTGAAAATTAGAAAGAAGTCTTACCTCTTACCTAAAGTAGGTAAGAGGTAAGAGGGAAGCCCAAACCCCAAACCCCAAAAATTTCAAATATCAAAAATCGGAAAAAAGTCTTACCTCTTACCTAAAGTAGGTAAGAGGTAAGAGGGAATCCCAAAGCTCAAACCCCAAAAATTTTGAAAATTGAAAATTGGAAAGAAGAATCCTAAACTTTGACCCCTAGAAAGTAGAGGTTGGACATCGGGCCCGAAATTTCAAAAATTTGACACTTAGTCAATTTTTTGAAGAAAGCTTGAAGACTTGAGTGTTGGAAAGGGGAAGATTGAAGGAAAGCCAAAGGCCCAATTCCCAAAAGACAAAGAGGGATTTTGGGTGTCAGGTTTTGGGAGGAAGGCTAACTCTTACCAAAAGTAGGCAAGAGGTAAGAGAGAAGCCCGACTCCCGAAATCCAAAAATTTGACACTTAGTCAAATTTTCGAAGAAGGAATCAGGGAGGAGGGAGGGTAAGAGGCTTATGAAGAAGAAACAGTAAGGGTTTAAAGGGTAAAGCTGATGGTCGGAACCCGAAACACTTAGCCGAAAATGGAAAGAAGTAGAAGAGATGGAGAAATGGGGCAATGAAGAAGGAATGCAAGTATGAAAGGAAGTGAAAACCTAAAAGTTCAAAACACTAGGGTTTAACCAATTTTAGGAATTTTAGAGGGATATTCATGTAGGATGGCCCATATAGGATCTCTTAGATTGGTTATAAATGATGGGTCATCTAAGGGTGGCATGAAATGACAACATTTTTGGTGATTTATGCAGGATGATTACCTGCTAATCATGGAATCCAGGGGCCTTATCAATCCATTGGGCACAAAGTCATGAAAGGGACTTACAAAATTGGGACTCTCAATGGAAAAAAAAAACATGTGCAGGCCTCCACTTGGAGGAAAGTAGAAAAATAATACATCCCCTTAAGGAGAAAGCAAGGTGTGCAAAAGCACTTCTTGGAAAAGTAGCAATTAAGCTAATATGTACATGAAACTCAAAACCTTCAACAATAAGGTTTGAGGTGGACCTCACCATCTAGCCTAGAGAGATGGAATGTACTGGCATCCTTACAGGTAGTGATGACATATGGACCACTCAAAATGGCATCAAACTTGGAGTGCCTCCTAGCTTTGGCTCTATTTACATCCCATTTTAGCACTAGGTCTCCCTCTTGGAACACCTTGTGGATAGATATTTATGGCTTGTGATACCTAGTTCCTTGCTCATGTGCATGAAACAAGAAATCTGGGATCAAATAGATTAGAAGGACAAGGGTCTCATAAGATTCTATTTGGTTGACATTGTCTTGTTAAATGTTCATGAGGAGAAAGCAACCATATCTTTGTGGAAGAAAGTTCTTGGAGAAATTTATCAAGCTAAATCCTTGGTAAATAAGTTATTCTTGAGAAAGAAGTTGTACTCTTTGAAGATGGAGGATGCAGGATCTAGTGCAGACCACCTAAATTCTTCTAATATTCTTTTTGCATAGTTGTCCTTTTATGGTGTGAAGTTAAAGGAGGGGGATCATTGTATGAAATTACTATGTTCATTACTAGATTCATGGGGTCACCTTGTTATGGATATTGGAAGTACTACTACCACTTTCAAGATGGATGATGTGGTTGCATCTTTGTTGTTTGAGGTGATGCAAATAAAATCTTCTGAATCAGCTAAAGAGGATCTTGTGGTTCATGGTAGATCCAAGGAGAAAGGAAAGAAAAAGGATAATAAGAAAGAAAAAGAGGAAGATCCAAATCTCATGGGAGGTCTAAGTCTCTTGGAAATTCTAAGGCTCTATGGTGGAATCACAAAAAACCTAGTCACTTTCAAAGGAGTGCAAAGTGGAGAAAAAGAAGAAAAGAAAAATAATGATTTTGATTTAGATAAGTCTTCTCAAGATGATGGTGAAGTTTTTATTGCTTCCTTGGCAACACATGCATCTAAATATGTGTGGCTGATTAAATTTGGTGCATCATTCCAAATGAGCTCTCATAAGGGTTGGTTCTTGTTATGCCTTGCATAACCACCCCATTTTATTCTGGAATAAAATGGGTACCCCTTTTCTTTTTGCTTTCGTCGCCTTTCGTTGTCTGGTTTGGTCCTTATGATTTCTTTTGTTTTCCTCCTAAGTCTGTCTTTTGTTCTGTCTGATTTGCTTCTGCTTCAGCCTGAGTTGGGTTCCTTTTGTTAAAATTGAATCAAATGACGAAAAATGATATATTTTATATGCTTTTGAGGACTAATGGGGACATTGTTGTGCAGGATTAAATCATACATCTGCTGCAATTTCACAGAGAAGTTTGTTAGAAAGCATACCTCAAATGGATTTCACATAAAATTCCTCAAAGAAGAAAGTCGGCGAGACACTCCTGTTGTCTTGCCGATTAGTAGTGCATTCTATTCGTTTGAAATATACCGGTCGGCCAGACATTTTAATCACCATGGGTTTTTATATGTCTCCCCGACATGCTGCAGTCTCACCGACCGTTGTGCACAACACTAGCATCACCGAAAGAATTTGGGTTCGGGGAGAAGTCTTCCCGACTGATAGAAGTCTCAGCGGAAAGGGGTAGTGTCGGTATGAGGTCTGGCCGACTGCTGAGGTCTTGCCGAAGTCGGCTGGTTTCAAGGAGATGTCCTGCCGACACGGGGGAGTCTCGCTGGAAGGTTTTCCTTTGGGGTAATGTCTCACCGAAGGGGTGAGGTCTCGCCGAAAGGAGTTGGAGCTGGGGAAAAGGTTTGCACTTAGAGAGAGGTCCTGCCGACTGATGAAGGGTCTCAACAAAAGGTTTGAATTCGCTGTAATCTCTGGTCGACAAGGTAGAGTCTCCCGGAAATGGTCTGAGCTTGCCAAAAGATGAGGGGTTCGGTGTATTGTCTTGCCGACCCGATAGGGTCTCGCCAAAATGGAATGGTGGTCCCAGAATGAGCTCTCGCTGAAACAAGGTGGCTTCGATGAAAGGTCCTGCCAACTGCTGAATGTCTCGCTGAAGGTTATGCCTTTGGTGTAATATCTTGCCGACCGAGAAACTCTTGCCGACAATGGTTCACAAGGTTGAGCTCGGGGAGACTCCGAGCAAAAGATTTGCGCTCAGTATGATGTCCTGCCGACAGATGAAAGTCTCCCTAACAGTTTTTCACAAGGCCATCATCAGGGAGAAAGATTTACATTTTCTACGAGGTCTGGTCGAATGGAGGAAGTCTCAACGAAAGAAGGATTTCTCGGGGAGAAGTCTTCCCAACTCGCCGGAGTCTCACCGAAAGGTGGGGGCTTCGTTGTAACATCTTGCCAACTGGGGAGAGTTTCGCCGACATGGAATGATATCGGTATAATGTCTTGCCGACCGGATGGAGTCTCCCCGAAATGAAATGAGCTTTCCGAAAGGAGGCATCATCACTATGAGGTCTAGCTGAATGATCGTGGTCTCGCCGACAAAAGGGGGGCTCGGTGTGAAGTCTTCCCGACCAGTGGGAGTCTCACCGAGATGCAAGGGTTTGAGCTCGGGAAGAATGGAAGGTGTCGGTGTAATGTCTTACTGACAAACGGTGGTCTCGCTGAAGGAAGTTGAGCTCGGCATGATATCTCGTCGATGATGGTATGTCTCACCGAAGGTCTTGAGGCTTCGCTATGATATCTTGCTGACTAAGAGAGTCTTGCCAATAGGGATGGACTTGCCAATGGAAAGGGATATCGATATGACTAATGGGAACCTGTTGTGACCTCTTGCCGACTAAACGGTGTCTTGCCGAATGCGGATGTTTTTCCAACGAAGGAGCACAGCGGTAGGACTCCTAAGGACTCACTATGATGTCTGGCCAATAACGATTGTCTTGCCGATGGTTTTTGTGATATCAATATAACTTTTGCATTCGATATGAGGTCTCACCAATAGTTGTATACTATGTCGATGTTGTTGTAGAGTATAATCGCATCGGGGAGACACAACAAGTGTCTCACCGACATGCGATTCCATTTGAGTAGCCTTTGACCACCTGAGAAGCTTATGTGGCATGTGTTCCACCAATTAGAAGAAAGCCGAGGGTGAACTATTGACTGTTTGACTAATTGACTACCCCTGTGAAGAAGATCAACAGAACATAAACAACATGGACTTACTCTGAGATCAAAAGCGATGGAGCAGCTCGGTGAACAATGGTGTGGAGATCTAATGGGAAAATCTGATGCTGCTTCCAGAGGACGGTCAACTTGCAGAAATATCTTGAGCAGGAAAAAGGCAGAAAGGAAGAAACCTCAAGTCACAATGATAGCTAGGATCTCTACTGGCAATGGTAGATTGACATTTATGATAATGCTCCACGGCATTCAAAACGGATCCGATGAAGCTCTCGAGGGTGGACACGGAGGCCAGAAGTTAATGTTGTGGTTGTAAAAGATTTGAAGGCTTCTCTTGAGGGCGATCCTTCACCGACATGGACACCGGGGATGCACATTGAATGTAACATTAACTTCATTCCAAAAGATCTGAGGGTTGACCCTTCTGAAACGGACTGATATTTTGTAAAACCCTAAAACAGGGGCCAACGCATTCTTTTTGGGTATGTTATGTATATATGGCATTTTTTCCTCCTTGTAACCAGGGGTAGGAATAGAAGGAGTTTTCTAAGAGGTAGGAAAGTAAAAAAAAATAGGAATTTTTTGGAAGTAGAAAAACTTAAGAGTAGCAATAGAGTAGGAGTTAGATTCGATAGAAGGTAGTATTTTGTACACTGGTTATTGTGCCAGATTTGTAAATGTTGCTTATCTATTTCACCAATAGTAGAAGCAACAAGATTTAAATCTACTTCATATTGTATTTCAAAATGGTATTTATCTTGGGTTAATCATTCGATTTGAGAAGCTTTCAAGGAATGAAATCTTATTTTATGTTTTGTCTAAATAGTGATTTGCAATATGTTGTTGAAATTAGCACTATGAATGAGTGAAATTGTGTGTTAATCACAAGTTAATTTTGTTCTACAGTTTTAGTTAGAAATTCCTTGAAAGGTAACAAGTTTGGTTAAGTTGGATGAATCATCATTCTCTTCGGTTCCAAAGCTTTGATCTATCTTTTTCTGTTTCTTTTAAAACCATGGTTAAAGTAGTTTTAAATTTATGTTTGATCTTAGAATAATCCACAAGCTCAACACCAGCAGGCCCCTTGAACATTATAGTTCACATCAACCATTGAGTGAAATTAGCACAGTCGAGAACCGATTACTAGGACCTTGGGAGTTAGGTATCCATGCGTTATTCTTTCTGTTTCAGGAGAGCAAAATAGTAATATTTTGTTTACTGTTGTTGTGCTATTCTGACAATCAATAGAAATTGGTGCTAGAAGGAAGGCCTAGAAGAGAAAACTAGATAATACTGGGTTTTTCTCTCCAGAAAGGTCCCATAGAGTTCTTCGATCAG
Source organism: Sequoia sempervirens (assembly GCA_007258455.2). NCBI lineage: Eukaryota > Viridiplantae > Streptophyta > Pinopsida > Cupressales > Cupressaceae > Sequoia > Sequoia sempervirens. The sequence goes on from VDFB02000017.1 coordinate 170,674,709, forward strand.
CTAAAAATCCATCACCTTTGATAGAACTCAAGACCCCAACAAGACACAAGATTCACAAGACTAGGGCAACCATCATACGACCCTTGTTAGCTCCGCTCACTCCACCAGGCTTTTCACCAATACCCTAGTGGATACCTATAAATCCACCATCGAATCCATCTCAATCACCATTACAGCTGGTTCAACCCATCCAACAGTTGGCTCAACCACCACCACCACCACCAATGGCATTTTTTTAGAATAATCCCTCTCCATTGGGGACTATTCCTGAAGGCTTTAATGATATTCCTAAGAAACCTAAGAAATTTTGTCCCAAATACATTCATGGTGAATCAAGGAGTGCTGAAGAGCACATACAAGCTTTTAAGGGTGCTTGTACCAGAGCTCAGGTAGCTCACCATGATGTAGTTTGTAGGTTGTTCCCTTATTCCTTAGGGGATATGGTGTACAACTGGTACCTAAATCTTCCACAAGGTTCTATTCTGACCTGGACAGACCTAGAGAATGCTTTCATCAATCAGTTCAGAGTTTACGTGGATCCAACTCTTTTGTTCCATCAATTTACTACCATTAGGAAGGAGCCATGTGAATCCTTTCCCTTGTTTAATACCAAGTTCCAACGAATGTATAGGAGACTGCAAGACCCCTATCTAGTTGTTGAGAATTGTGTCATTCAAGCATAATTTAGAGTTATAGACCCTTTGATTGGCTTATTCCTACAAAGGACTTATCAACCGGCAGATATTGATTCCCTGTCTAAAGTTTATCATCTAGCCATCAAACTGCAACAACAAACTAGCTCTCAACAAGGAAGTTTGGGAGGAGGTTTTCCTTCAATGGGGTATCATATGTCTAGCCCAACCCCTTTATTCAATATTGTTCCAGGGATGTCTCCTTCCCATTATGGACCTCTGTCTGAGTTGCAGACTCAATCTCCTGTTCCATTCTTTGCCAACGAAGCTCCTAACTTCCATCAACAATCACAAGCTCATCATAGTCCCCATGTTCATCATAACCAAGCTGGAACAACAAATAATGTTAGTCAGCCACTTGTTGCTAAGAGTGTTGAAAGTGAAAAGATAGTTCAACTCACAAACGAGGTAGAGACCTTAAAGAAAACCCTGTCTCAAGTCACGAATGACATGGCTCAGCTTAGATTGAACCCCTCTCAAAACCAAGGTAATTATCCTAATCAGAGCAATAACAACCAGGGTAATTATCAGAATAACAACAATCACAGTCAGAGGGGTTATCAAGGCCAGAACTCCCCTAACCAAGGCTATCAAAATCAAAATATAAGATATAACCATAGGCCAAATAACAACTGACAATGGAATACAGGTCCAAATAATGGTGGAGTTTCCCATAATTATCAAGCTAATGAGGACATGTCACATACTGCAAATATGGCTGACCTCATTTTTTTGACTAATTGGTGCAGGTTGCATGACACTACAACCCATTCTGTGGTAAACTACCCTGAAATGGAGAAAATCGTGAAGATGGCACAAGCAGATGCCCAACTGTTCCAAGGGAATTCAAATAAAGAAGGTGGCTCAGTAGATACAATAATGACTTATGACCTCTTCCAGGAAGAACCTTCATTCCCAATGCAAAATGAGAATGAACCAGAGGAAGATATGTATGATGCCCAAGCCTTTCAAACAAAGGGAGGACACTTCCTAAGAAATCAAAATAAGGGTTCATTCACTACGTCAACACCACCTAATCACATGGTGCCTCCGAATCAAAGTGCTGACAATAACCCTCCTCCACCAAAAGGTCCACCTGACTTCCATAACAAAGGTAATTCACCTGGTGTTGTCAGATGTAATACAAGCTATAACACATAATTTGATATTGTTTTTGAGATGCAGAGACAAAAAACCTATGCATCGTACTTTGACATCCTAAGGTGGTGCCCTGCCCAACTAGAGATGGTGCTAAAAGCTTTGGAAGAAGCTGATAAATAGAAAGGGAAAACCAAGGTGGCACCTGCTGCAGACATGAACGCAGCTTTATACAGAAGCAAGGTAGGTACCCCACCATTTCCTTTAAGTTTGATAATTTGTGGGAAGAATCTACATAATTGTCTACTAGATTCAGGGGCTTCCGACAATGTTATGCCATTTTTTGTATGCAAGAAATTGGGATTGAACCCTATCCAAACAAACAAGAAGGTCATCCAACTTGATAAAACAAAGGTTAATGTAGTTGGAGAATTGAGAAATATACATGTGCAAGTAGGGTCTGACCCTAGGATTTTAACCAATATATATATTCAAGCAGCAGACATTCCTGAGACTTATGGTATGTTGTTGAGCAGAGATTTGATGAAAAGTATAGGGGGATATCTCTCCCTTGACTTTTCACATATGTGGCTACCATAGAGGGGAGTGCCTACGTAGATTAGGATTGAAAGTGAACCTTGCTTATAGCATGTCATCACTGAGTATGATTGTCCAAATGAGGTAGCTTATTGTGAAACTGGGATAGGGGTTTACAAAAGAGAGAAAATTTTGACCTTTTCAGTTCTTGATCCTAAAGAATTGTCAATACAAAATTTCCTTGACCCCATGATTAATGAAAATCAATAGGCATTGATCAAGAAGCTGCAACAAGATCAGCTGGTCTTGGGGGAAGATATCAATTTGCAGAGTCTTCTACTCCCTAATTGGTGTTGTTATCTGTTGAAATTGCACCCTTATCAAGTTGCAGAACTTGATATTTCAGAGAAACATGGGAAGACCTCTAAAGCTGTGGGTTTCTTGTAGACAAAGGTCAACCTCCGGAGAAGGCTGGCTTCCTATGCTAGCAGTATCACCTAAACTATTGATTTTTGTAAGGAAAAGGGAGAAGGAGTGCATAAAAAATTAAAACTTAATGAAAACATTATTTCTATGGTGATACACCTAAATGTAATACGAGCTATGAACATTCAGACTAGCATACACTTGAATAATGATGACTGACATTGAACTGCACAACGTGTTACTGTAGTTTATGCATGAATATTTCATAAAAAGGTTGACTTGCATATGCTTTTAAGAAGGAAAGGTAACTTTCACAAATCAAAAGGGTCATATACAACTTTAAAACACAATTTACAACCTACATAACCATAATTTTGTAGAAAAGGCATAATACATGAGACAAAGCTATAGGGAAATAAAAAAAAGATCTCACAAATAACTTGATCAATCACCTGACAATACACAATGTTGCAAGAACAAGAAGGAAAAATGAGACAATCAATGGTATCCAAGGTAAAATTTGTATGTCGTACTCCAAATGAGTTACAAAAGTTTGCTAATCTAAGAAAGGATTTGAGAAAAATCACTAACTCTCCAGAATGCATAATCTGAACTCCTTTACAAAGAGGCAAAAATGCCATATATACTAAAAACTAAAAGTGTAGGCCCTTGCCCTAGGGTTTACAAAAATGAATTGGTTGTTGAACATGTCATCCTTCAAATCTTTTGAGATACAATTAATGTTGCATTCAATGTGCATCCATCTGTCCATGTCGGTGAAAAGATCACCCTCAGGAGTGGCCTTCAGATCTTTTGCAACAATCGCATTAACTTGTAGCCCTCGTGTCTGCCCTCGAAACTCATTAGAGTTGCTTTGAATGTTTATGAGTATTATCATAAATGTCGATCCACTTTTTCTAGTCGACATCCCAGTTGTCCTTGTGGTCTTCTCCTCTTTGTTTTAGACCCTTCCGCAAGTTGACCCTCTTTGAGAAGTAGCATCCAAATTTCACGTTAGATCTGAACACCATTGTCACTGAGCCGATCGATCGCCTTCGATCTTAGAGTAGATCGATGTCATTCATTCTCTATTGATCCTCCTCACAAGAATAGTCACAGTCAAACTGCCAATGGTTTGCCTTTAGCCTCCTCCTTTGATTGGTTGAATAGACACCACATAGGATCCTCAAGCGGTCAAAATTTCTTCAGATAGAATCACATGTCGGTGAGACACTATTCATGTCTCCCTGATGTGATTAAACTTTACCGCAGCAATCTGCATAACACACAACTGTCGGCGAGACTTCATAGCGAGTGTAACACCTTTCCCTGATGTCCGCTATCACCAGGAGTCTTATCAAAACATACATACCCATCGGCAAGACAATCGCTTGTTGGCAAGAGGTCATAGCGGGCTGCAAGAGTCATATCAATATCCCCTTTCCATTGCCCAGACTATCGGCAAGACTCCATCTGTTGGGAAGACATCCTGTCGAGTGCAAATCCTTCAGCCAGACCACCTTTGGTCGGCAAGACCTCACATCGATGCTAACCTCACTCGGTGAGACTCCCACTAGTTGGGAAGACATCACACCGAATCCCCCACCTTTCAGTAAGACTCCGGCGAGTCAGGAAGAATTCACACCAAGCCCCCCCTTTGTCGACGAGACCTCGATCATTCGGCCAGACCTCATGGTGGGTGTAAATATTTCTCCCCGATGACGGCTTTGTGAACAACTGTTGGGGAGACTTTCATCTGTCGGTAGGACCTCATGGCGGGCTCCATTAGTCAAACTGAAGGTTTAAAACCATCGGGGAGACCATCGCTTGTCGGTAGGACATTATACCGAGCACAAATCTTTCGCTCGGAGTCTCCCCAAGCTCAACCTTGTGAACCACTACCAGCAAGAGTCCCTCGGTCAGCAAGAGATTACACCGAAGGCACCCCCTTATGCTGAACTCATACCTTTCTGTGAGACTTCGCTTGGTCGGTGAGAGGTTACACCGAGACCAACCCCACTTCGGCGAGACTTCGCTTGGTCAGGAAGACATTACCCGATGACACCTCCTTCGCTGAGACTTCCATCCCTTCGGCCAGACTTTCGCCTTTCGGTGAGACATTACAACGAGCCCCAAACTTCTCCCTGAAGCCAGCCATTTTAGCGAGACCACCGGTCATCGGCAAGACATCATGCCGAAGCCATAGCCTTTCAGCGAGACTTCACGCCGTTGGCGAGACATCTCCCTGAGCTCAAAACATTATGCCGAGAGCTCCATTTATCAGCCAAAGGTCAGAGTGAAGGTAAACCACTCTCCCCGATGCTAACCTTGTGAACAATTGTCGATGGGACTTCCTCAGTTGGGGAGAGATAGAAAACTTCATGGCAACCAAAATGTCTCAGCGACCTAAGGATTTTGAATGCATATAGCACAACAACCAGTCATAAAGACAACTGGAGGGTCTCACCAACTTTCTTCTTTGAGGAGTTCTATACCAGGTCCGACTGAGGCATACCTTCCAACAAACTTCCTTGTGAAATAGCATTAGATTTATTATTTAACCCTTGATGCGAATGTTCCTTCATTTGGCCTTCATGAACACTTGAAAACATAGGTTCCCTTGCCTAATTGAGCCCGCAGGTGAAAATCGGGTAACATTTCTAGCAACCTCAGTTGGATGTTTGCCTGCTAAACATGAAAACTAGTAGCCTAAACTTGTCCATTGGGCTCAAAGTCACTTAACTCTGTTTTGACTCAGAAAACTGTAACTCACCCTCAAAACACGCAAATTGAAAGAAACTACTACAACTCTGTTGAAGATAAAGTTTGGAAAAAATAGGTGCAGCAACTGCACTTATTGAAAACATGACAAAACTAAAATGAAATGTGCCCGTAGGCACTTATTGAAAGCAAAAACTGAAACTACAACTACTCTATCCTACACTACCTAGCGGTGGTAGTGATCAGACATAACCGTTTACTAGTTGTGAGAAAAAATTCCCCTTTCTCACCAACATAGGATGTGCTTCCTGCTTGTAAATTTTCCAACAGTGATGAAGGAAAAGTAAATGCTGAGTGCATAGGTTAAACACCTCCTCAATCATGAAAACTGCCTCCCCTTCTGTGTTAGACAAGAGGTGCATGCAGTTGTTTTGAATATGGTAAGCCACCTGCATTGATGACTTTTGATATTGAATCTCATGCTCCCAAGTAGGTAATTCAACTGGTAACTTCTCTTGGCTGTCCTTCAACTATGCCAGGCGCCTGATAGGACATCCCCTTGTTGGGACACTAAACTTGTAACTTTCAGCCCCTTGTTGATCTGTAAAGACTTCATCTTTTCCTTGAAAAGATGTTGATTGGAGGTAATATGCGGGTTGTTCATTGACTGCTATAGTATGATCTTCTTGAAATATTTTTCTATTATTGTTTATAGGAGGATCAATTGTTCTTTCTTTCAACTCTGCAATGAAAAAGGAGTCCTGCTTCTTTGCATCATGTATAACAGTCTTTGAAAAGAAACCATTAATGTTTTTGATGGTCGAATCTTCTTGACTAATGAGCTGATATCCCTGTTGGATAACTGAAAACAAATCTTCAAACTGTTGTTCCTTATGCTCTTTGTCCATGAAAAAATATAACTCCTCCTCAACAAAGTGGGGCAGCTCATCAAATAAGTTCGTAGGCTACAAGGCATTATCTTCTACAACTTTTTAAATAGTCTCACTGACTTGAATGGGCTGATCCCATGCTTCCCTTTCATATGACACTAGCTCATCATCTATGTTAGAACAAAAAGCTTCTATGATATCATCTAACTCATAATTTTGCATTAAATCCATATGGGTTTTAGCATTTAGTTGCTCCATACCATGCATAGATGCTATCATGCATGTGAGATGTTCATTTTCACCAAAAAATTGAGGAATCTCATCGAACAAGTAAGCAATATTCTCTGGCCATTCCAAATCAACTGGTAAAATAGGTTCCTATATGCTCCCTTCAGCTTGCTCAACATAACCAAGTAGTTGGTCAAATAAAGAAATTGAATCCTCCTCCTCAGGTAGTGCCTTTTCCAATGAAACTTGGGCATCCTCTATCTGCAAGTGAAGCTCCTTAACTGGTAATTCCTGCATTTTGCTTTCACCCATCTTATAAACAACATTAGATTTTTTTTCAAATGAGTCAAAATCCAAGGAATTCAATAGTAAGTTTGAACCAATATCATTTTTGCATGTAATATGGTAATTTTGAGCAGGGGACACAGTACAAGAAGCCACAACCTCCTTCTCCTTATGTTCATTCTTTTCCTACTCTAATCGGTAAACCTCCAAAGCTAAATGCAATGGGTTTACGTTTCTGACCTTTTCCATGAGGAGTAAGGTGTCCTTATCAATGGGCTGCTCTGTAACCACACTAGGTTGTACTAGATTAGTTTCCTTTACTTGCGAAGGATGCATGGTTGTAAAATTTGGAACTTCATACCTTGGAAGTTCTTCCTCTTGAAACTGATATGAAATGCAAGAATTTGTTCAGATATCATGCCTTTGAGGAAGCAAAGACTTCATCTGCTCTTCTTTTGCAGCTAACTCCCTCTCGAGCCTATTCTCAAACTGTCTCCTTTGTGTTTCCAATTCCTGCTCATGAAGGTAGGCCTGATACTCTAATTCCTGCTATTGTGTATCAAGCTCCTATTGCCTTCTAAACTCTTCTATCTGCTGATTTTCATTTTCTTCAAACTACTTTTGGAAAAATAAAGACATATTCTCCAAACTCATATTATCAAAATTTTGAGATTCATAAGAAAAATTGCTTTGTTGGTAATATTTTGTGAAATGAGCAGCATAACTACTTTGATATGGCAGATTTGAAGGTATATAGATAGCATTTTCATGAAATGGTGAATGGTAAGACATATTACCATAAAATCAACACTTAGCCTGCTGAAACTAGTTACTTTGGGGATGGAGTCGCCAAATATGCAGATTTCAACCTCTTAAGGTCTGAAAATTGCTGATTGCATATCAAAATCAGCAATAAGATGTATCTTCTTTCAGTTGTCTAATTCAACGGTCCTACCCGGCATGCCAAAAACTGTTATCTGCTGAAATTGCACCCTTATCAAGTTGCAGAACTTGATATTTCAGAGAAACATGGGAAGACCTCTAAAGCTGTGGGTTTCTTGTAGACAGAGGTCAACCTCTAGAGAAGGTTGGCTTCCTATGCTAGCAGTATCACCTAAACTACTAATTTTTGTAAGGAAAAGGGAGAAAAAGTGCATAAAAAATTAAAACTTAATGAAAACATTATTTATATGGTGATACACCTAAATGTAATAAGAGCTATGAACATTCATACTGGCATACACTTGAATAATGATGACTGACATTGAACTGCACAACGTGTTACTGTAATTTTATGCATGAATATTTCGTAAAAAGGTTTACTTACATATGCTTTTAAGAAAGAAAGGTAACTTTCACAAATCAAAAGGGTCATATACAACTTTAAAACACAATTTACAACTTGCATAACCATACTTTTGTAGAAAAGGCATAATACGTTAGACAAAACTACAGGGAAATAAAAAAAAGATCTCACAAATAACTTGATCAATCACCTGACAATACACGATGCTGCAAGAACAAGAAGGAAAAATGAGACCATCAATGGTATCCAAGGTAAACACTGTATGTCATACTCCAAATGAGTTACAAAAGTTTGCTAATCTGAGAAAGGATTTGAGAAAAATCACTAACTCTCCAGAATGCATAATTTGAACTCCTTTACAAAGAGGCAAAAATGCCATATATACTAAAAAATAAAAGTGTAGGCCCCTGCCCTAGGGTTTACAAAAATGAATCAGTTGCTGAACACGTCGACCTTTAGATCTTTTGGGATACAGTTAATGTTGCATTCAATCTGCATCCCTCTGTCCATGTCGGTGAAAAGATCACCTTCAGGAGTGGCCTTTAGATCTTTTGAAACAATCGCATTAACTTGCAGCCCTAGTGTCCACCCTCAAAACTCGTTAGAGCTACTTTGAATGTTTCTGAGTGTTATCATAAATGTCGATCCACTCTTGCCAATCAATATCCCAGCTATCCCTATGGTCTCCTCCTCTCTGTTTTAGACCCTTTTGCAAGTTGACCCTCTTCGAGAAGAAGCATCTGACTCTCATGTTAGATTCGAACACCATTGTCACCAAGCCAATCCATCGCCTTCGATCTCAAAGTAGATCGATGTCGTTCATGCTCTGTTGATCCTCCTCACAAGAATAGTCACAGTCAAACTTCCAATGGTTCACCTTTAGCCTCCTCCTCTGATTGGTCGAATATACACCACATAGGATCCTCAGGCAGTCAAAATTTCTTTAGACAGAATCGCATGTCGGTGAGACACTAGCTGTGTCTCCCCGATGCGATTAAACTTTACTGCAGCAATCGGCATAACACACAACTATCGGCGAGACTTCATAGCAAGTGTAACACCTTTCCCCGATGTCTCCTATCGCTAGGAGTCTTACTGAAACATACATACCCATCGTCAAGACAATTGCTTGTCGGCAAGAGGTCATAGAAGGTTGCAAGAGTCATATCGATATCCCCTTTCCATCGCCCAGACTATCGGCAAGACTCCATTTGTCGGGAAGACATCTTGTTGAGCACAAATTCTTCAGCCAGACCACCTTTGGTCAGCAAGACCTCATACTGATGCTAACCTCTCTTGGTGAGACTCCCACTAGTCAGGAAGACATCACACCGAATCCCCCACCTTTCGGCAAGACTCTGGCGAGTCGGGAAGACTTCACACCGAGCCCCCCACCTTTGTCGGCGAGACCTCAATCATTCGGCCAGACCTCATGGCGGGTGTAAATATTTCTCCCCGATGATGGCCTTATGAAAAACTATTGGGGAGACTTTCATCTATCAACAGGACCTCATGGCAGACTCCATTAGTCACATCGAAGGTTTAAAACCATTGGTGAGACCATCGCTTGTCGGCAGGACATTATACCGAGCTCAAATATTTTGCTCGAAGTCTCCCCGAGCTCAACCTTGTGAATGACTATTGGCAAGAGTCCCCTAGTCGAAAAGAGATTACACCAAAGGCACCCCCTTATGTCGAACTCAAACCTTTCAGCGAGACTTCGCTTGGTCGGTGAGAGGTTACACCGAGACCAAGCCCACTTCAATGAGACTTCGCTTGGTTGACATGACATTACCCTGATGACACCTCCTTCGCCGAGACTTCCATCCCTTTGGCTAGACTTCCACCTTTCGGTGAGACGTTACACCGAGCCCCAAACTTCTCCTGGACGCCAGCCATTTCAGCGAGACCACTGGTCATCGACAAGACATCATGCCGAAGCTACAGCCTTTTGGCGAGACATCTCCTCGAGCTCAAAACATTACGTCGAGAGCTCCATTTATCGGCCAGAGGTTAGAGAAAAGGTAAACCACTCTCCCTAATGCTAACCTTGTGAACAACTGTCGGTGGGACTTCCTCGGTTGAGGAGAGATAGAAAAATTGATGGCAACCAAAATGTCTCAACGACCTGAGGATTTCAAATGCATATAGCACAACAACCAGTCGGCAAGACAACTGGAGGGTCTCACTGACTTTCTTCTTTGAGGAGTTCTATACCAGGTACGACTGAGGCGTACCTTCCAACATACTTCCTTGTGAAATAGCATTAGATGTATGATTTAACCCTTGATGTGAATGTTCCTCCATTTGGCCTTCACGAACACTTGAAAACATAGGTTCCCTTGCCTGATTGAGCCTGCAAGTGAAAATCGGGTAATAGGTGCAGGGTGCATTACGAAAATCATTCTGAATTGACCTACCAACCCTGCATCAATATTTTAAATCATGTCTCCTAATCTCAGGAAACTAGCTTAAGTCACCTCGAGACCGTTTCAGATCACTTCTCATTTGAAGCCAAAAAAGCAATAATGTTAACCAAGGATAATATACCTTCAAAGGGAGTCCCTCCTCAAATTGAACTTACCTTGGTCACAAGACCAAACCAACATAGTTATGAAAAACAACCCCAAGGTCTGTTTGATATCCCTGCACTCACAAGTATATCGAAACCCAGGGGATTAATCAAAGATACAAGTGACTATCAGAAGGATAGCCTCAGATTACATAATATATTTGAGCAGGAACTGGAAATTGCACCTGAGGAACCTATTGAACACCTCTTACCAATATTTGATGCAGAGGATTAAGTGCCCCCACCTATGGCTCATATTATCCAAATGCCCATAATAACCTCAAAGGGATCAACCCCAACTCAAGATCAGCTATGGACCCTCACGTTTGATGGATCCAAGTCCAAAATAGGCTGTGGTGTTGGGATTGAATTAACTAGCCCAAAAGGGAAAACTTTCTTTGCTTCTTATAGGTTGCAGTTTAGATGCACTAACAACATAGCGAAATATGAAGCTTTAGCTCGGGGGCTGATGTTCGCACATAAGAAGAAAGTTACTGCCTTGATGGTTAAAAGAGATTCAGAAATAGTTATCAGGCAAGTGCGCAGCCAATACACATGTCACAATAAAAGGTTGGTAGCATATAGAAATCGGGTATGGAACCTAATTGAGGAATTTGATGCTTTTGGGATTAGTTTAATCCCTAGAGAAGAAAATCAAATAGTTGATTCATTAGTTGTTGCCGCAAGTAGCCTGGAACCCATGCAAGGCTCCACACTTAAGAGATTCTTAGTAGATTTGATTTCCACCCCGGTTGTTCCTGATAACATCAAGAACTTTCAAGTCTTTGATGATGATCGACATATCCTTGCTTTTCTAGTAAGCTCAAATGTTTTTGAAGGGTAGATCATTGATGAGTCCAACATGGATCAAGGAGATTGGAACCCTGAAGATTGTGATACAGAGGGGATCCTCAATTTAAAAAGTAATAGCATTCCCAAGGGAATGGTGACCTTGGAAAGAATTTTTGATTCAGACCCAAGGGCTCAGGAGAAGATATCAACTGAAGATAAAGGAGGTGAATATCAAACTATTAACCTAGCTGATTTTGGCCTGAAAAGAAATGTTTACATAGGGAAAGCTTGTCCTGAAGCAATTAGAAAAGATATACTGAGGGAACTAAAGAAGGATATTGCTGCAATAGCCTGGGGGTACAAAGATTTGAAGACATTTGATGCCTCTGTTATGACTCATACTATTCCTTTGAGGCCAGAAGCTAAACCATTTCGGCAGAAACATCGTCCTGTCAACGCCCTGATCGAACCACTAATCTTTAAAGAAGTTCAAAATTTTCTTTCTGCAAGAATAATCTTCCATGTGCGACATTCAACATGGGTGGCTAACTTGGTTCCAGTCCGTAAGAAAAATGGAGAGATTAGGCTATGTGTAGATTTCTGGAATTTGAATAGAGCTTCAGAAAAAGACAACTACCCACTCCCTTCTTTGGACAAAGTCTTACAAACTGTCAATGGGTCTCAGATGATTTCATTCTTGGATGGTTATTCTGGATATAATCAGGTGATTGTTAATTATGAAGACAAGATGAAGACAATCTTCACTACTAAATGGGGAACATTTTCTTATAGAAGGATGCCATTTGGTTTGATAAACACTGGAGCAACCTTTCAGCGTGCCATGGACGTAGCGTTCAAAGATTTGATTGGTAAATGCATCATTGTCTACATGGATGACCTGACAGTGTTCTCTAAAGATAGGCTAAACCATGCGCCATACTTGGCTAAAGTTCTTGAAAGATGTATCAGTATGTTGTCTCCCTGAATCCTAAAAAGTGTGTGTTCGGGGTTTCTGAAGGGAAACTTTTGGGACACATAATCTCGGAAAGAGGAATATCGATCGATCCAGACTGAGTTGAGTCCATTATGAAGATAACCAGGCCATGAAGCAAGAAGGAGATGAGATCTTTCTTTGGAAAGATCAACTTTGTGAGAAATTTTATCACAGGTTTTGTAGAAATTGTAAAACCATTAAATGAAATGATGAAGAAAGATGCCAAAATAGAGTGGGGTGATGAGGCAAAGGCCGTGTTTTCTCAAGTCAAACAATCCATTTCAGAAGCACCCGTCCTCACCAGTCCTAACTATTTGAACCTATTTTATATTTATTCCTTTGCTTCTGAACACTCATGTGTAGCTGTCCTGACTCAACGCATAGAGGAGGGAGATGACAGGCCAATTGACTTCATGAGTTCTCCATTTAAGAATGCCCAAGTCAAATACCCCCTCTTGAAAAGCAAGCTTTTGCACTGGTTAGAGCTATCAAGAAGTTCAGGAACTACATCCTACGAAGTCAGATTATTGTTGTAGTTCCTGATGCAGCTGAGAAGTCTCTACTTATGCAAAGCAAGTTGGGAGAACGAAGGGGGAAATGGATGGCTATTTTGCAAGAGTTCGATCTAGAGATTTTCCCTATGAAACTTGTTTGAGGTCTAGGCCTGTCTAAATCCATAGCTGATGCTAGTGAGAACATTATTTTCCAGCAATACATAACACATTCCTTTTCCAACAACCCTTGGTATGTCGATATCATCTATTTCATGCTCAACAATTAGTGCCCAGAGGGAATGAATACAACTCAAAGGAGAGCATTGAGAATGAAAATCTCTCAATATATGCTCAAAGGAGGATTGTTGTACAGGAAGAATTTCAAGGGAGTTTACCTATGATGCCTCGATCAGCAAGAGGCTAAGCATGTAATCACTGAATTTCATGGGAAACATGGCACAGGCCATGACTCTACAAATTCGTTAGCATATTAGATCCTCAGATCTGGTTATTACTAGCTGTGTGTGTTCAAAGATGCCCATCAACATGTAAGAACATGTCACATATGCCAAATTTTTGCATCAAAAGAACGCCATCCAACCATGCCATTGTGGCATGTTTACGAGGTAAGACCATTTGCCCAATGGGTGTTGAACTTTATTGGGGTAATTAAGCCAAACTCTTTTGTAGGACACAAATTTATTATGACTGCCACAGATTATTGTACGAGATGGAAAAAGGCTATACCTTGCAAGAATAGCACAAGGTAATCAAGTTCCTCACTGAATACATCACAACTAGGTTTGGAGTACCTTTCGCATTGGTATGTGACAATGGCTCTTCCTTTTCTTCTGCTGAGTTCATTTCATGGGCTTATGATCACAAAATTATTTTAAAGTATTCTTCAAACTATTACCCACAAGGAAATGGAGTTGCAAAATTAACCAATAAGAATCTCTTAGGGGTAATTAAAAAATTATTAGAGAACAATCCTAGGGATTAGCATACCCAGCTGAGATTCACGTTATGGACAGATAGAACCAGGATCAAGGCTACTTTAAAGACTTCACCATTTAAACTAGTGTATGGACAAGAGCCTGTGTTCCCTATTCACTTGCAAATACCTATCCTTGAGTTTATGTAGAAATTTTACTCTAATGATGATAGGGTAGAAGTAAGATTAGCTACCTTGTTGAAATTAGAAGAGTTGAGGGATGCCGACTTGCAACAATTCTTTAGACACTAGGTTGTTGTCAAACGTTGGTTTGACAAAAGAGCCAAAATCAAGGCTTTTAGTATATCTGACCTTGTATTGCTATGGGATAACGCTAGTGAAAAGAAGGGCAATCACCAGAAATTTGATAAGCTTTGGTTGGGTCCCTATCAAATTGCTGAAATCCTGGGAGAAAATGCTTTCCGGTTGAGTAGTTTAACTGGAGAATCTGTTCCATTGCCTGTCAATGGACAATTTCTTAAACATTATTTTGAGTCGTGAAGTTTGATATTCTTGCTGGGTTGTGCATTTATGTAAATAGTTTATGTGTTTCTGCTTGTAAATAATCTCTGTATGTAAATAATTTTGTTCTCTATGTGAATAGTTTCTTGTTCTTTATGTAAATAGTTTTATTTGCTTCTCTATTTGTAAAAAGTTTTGTTGTTTGTTTGTTTATTCTTTCTTTCTTTCTTTCCTCTATTTCCTTTGTTCTTTTGTGTTTGTCTTTTTTGTTCTTTGGGGTTTCTCTGTTCTTTCCATCTTGAAATGATGGGTTGTTATCTGAAGTATACTTTGGTTATTAGGAGAGAAGTGGTTTAGATATTTTTAGGTTTTTTGATTGGATGATTTTTTTCTAAATTCGTTGTTTTATGCCCATTGTCAATAAGAGTTGTGGAAAGTCTTGAAAACAAGGTGCAAAGTAAACAATCTTCATTAACTACATCTGAATCTGTCACAAATCATCAAGATCATCTCCTTTGTAATGGTATATTTGTCCTAGGATGATAGTGTTGTAAGATTTGAGTGAAAAATCCGATCCCCCAAATGTTATTATAAGGTCCATGGTAGTTTTCAACCCATAACAAATGTCTAACATCTGACATATTAAGAAAAAATGAATGAAATATCTGAAACTCTAAGAAAAAAAAAGAGAATTATCTGAAAGAAAAGAGGACTCAATATGAATGGGTGATTCTAGTATCTCTACCGGGGCTATGGACGCCTGACTGGAAATAGAGAAATGTTGTGAGAAAACTAGAGGTATCTCCATCGAGGCTATGGACGCCTGACTGGCAGAGAAGCAATGCCCAGGATATCATTGCACAACAGCTAAAGGGAATCAACTCATGTAGTTCAAATCTTGCACATTGTGTTTCAAAAGATGAGGAAAACTTTATAAAAGGGTGATGCACCATCAAGCACACACATAGATTATGGGTAGCTAATGTTGATTTACATTTGAGATCCTAGCTCAACCTTGGTTGTTAAAACTGACCCAACTGGAGTTGTGATGTTCATAAACCAGGAGTTCTGGGTTGCTGAATCCTTCAGTTTCTTGAAAATGGTTAAACCATTTTCCCAGCCAAGTCGCCATTTGTTATGCCTTGCATAACCACCCCATTTTATTCTGGAATAAAATGGGACCCCCTTTTTTTTTTGCTTTCATCGCCTTTCGTTGTCTGGTTTGGTCCTTAGGAGTTCTTTTGTTTTCCTCCTAAGTTTGTCTTTTGTTCTGTCTAATTTGGTTTTGCTTCAGCCTGAGTTGGGTTCCTTTTGTTAAAATTGAATCAAATGATGAAAAATGATATATTTTATATGCTTTTGAGGACTAATGGGGACATTTTTGTGCAGGATTAAATCATAGATCTGATGCAATTTCACAGAGAATTCTGTTAGAAAGCATACCTCAATCAGATTTGGCATAAAATTCCTCAAAGAAGAAAGTTGGCAAGACCCTCTTGTTGTCTTGTCGACTAGCAGTGCGTTCTATTCGTTTGAAATATACCAGTCGACCAAACATTTTAATCGCCATGGGTTTTTATATGTCTCCCCGACATGTTGAAGTCTTGCTGACCGTTGTGCACAAGGCTAGCATCGCCGAAAGAATTTGGGTTCGAGGAGAAGTCTTCCCGACTGATAACAGTATCGGCGAAAGGGGGTAGCGTCGGTATGAGGTCTAGCTGACTGTTGAGGTCTCACCGAAGTGGGATGGTTTCAGGGAGATGTCCTGCCGACATAGAGGAATCTCACCAAAAGGTTTTCCTTAGGGGTAACGTCTTGTCGAAGGGGTGAGATCTCACTAAAAGGAGTTGGCATCGGGGAGAAGGTTCGTGCTCAGAGAGAGGTCCTTCTGACCGATGAAGGGTCTTGGCGAAAGGTTTGAGTTCGCCGTAATGTCTGGCTGATAGGGTAGAGTCTCCCTGAAATTCCCTGAAATGGTCTGAGCTCGCCAAAAGATGAGGGTTTTGGTGTACTGTCTTGCTGACCCGATAGGGTCTCGCCGAAATGGAATGGTGGTCCCAAAATGAGCTCTTGCCGAAACAAGGTGGCTTCGATGAAAGGTCCCGCTGACTGTTGAATGTCTCACCGAAGGTTATTCCTTAGTTGTAATCTCTTGCCGACTGGGAAACTCTTGCCGACAGTGGTTCACAAGCTTGAGCTCGGGGAGACTCCAAGTGAAAGATTTGCGCTCGGTATGATGTCCTGCCGACAAATAAAAGTCTCCCCGACAGTTGTTCACAAGGCCGTCATCGAGGAGAAATATTTACATTTGCTATGAGGTCTAGCCGAATGGAGGAAGTCTCGACAAAAGAAGGATTTCTCAGGGAGAAGTCTTCCCGACTCGCCGGAGTTTCGTTGAAAGGTGGGGGTTTTGCTGTAACATCTTGCTAACTAGAGAGAGTTTTGCCGACACAGAATGATATCAGTATAACATCTTGCTGACTGGATGGAGTCTTCCTAAAATGAAATGAGCTCGCTGAAAGGAGGCATCATTGCTATGAGGTCTAGCCGAATGATCGTGGTCTCACCGAAAAAAGGGGGTCTTGGTGTGAAGTCTTCCCGACTAGTGGGAGTCTCACCGAGATGCAAGGGTTCGAGCTTGGGAAGAATGGAAGGTGTTAGTGTAATGTCTTACCGACAAACGGTGGTCTCGCTGAAGGAAGTTGAGCTCGACATGATATCTCACTGATGATGGTATGTCTCGCCGAAGGTCTTGTGGCTTCACTACGATATCTTGCTGACTAAGAGAGTCTTGCTGATAGGGATGGACTTGCCAATGGAAAGGGATATCAGTATGACTAATGGGAACCCGCTGTGACCTCCTGTCGACTGAACGGTGTCTTGCCAAATGCGGATGTTTTTCCAACGGAGGAGCACAGCAGTAGGACTCCTAAGGACTCGCTATGATGTCTGGCCGATAACGATTGTCTTGCCGATGGTTTTTGTGATAGCGATATAACTTTTGCATTTGATATGAGGTCTCACCGACAATTGTATACTATGTCGATGTTGCTGTAGAGTATAATCACATCGGGGAGACACGACAAGTGTCTCACCAACATGCGATTCCGTTTGAGTAGCCTTTGACCGCCCGAGAAGCTTATGTGGCATGTGTTCCACCAATCAGAAGAAAGTCGAGGGAAAACCATTCACTGTTTTACTAATTGACTACCCCTATGAAGAAGATCAACATAACATAAACAACATGGACTTACTCTGAGATCAAAAGTGATGGAGCAGCTCGATGAACAATGGTGTGGAGATCTAATGGGAAAATCTGATGCTACTTCCAGAGGATGGTCAACTTGCAAAAAGATCTTGAGTAGGAAAAAGGCAGAAAGGAAGAAACCTCAAGTCACAATGACAGTTGGGATCTCTACTAGCAAAGATAGATTGACATTTATGATAATGCTCCAGGGCATTCAAAGCAGCTCTGATGAAGCTCTCGAGGGTGGACACATAGGCTAGAAGTTAATGCTATGGTTGTAAAAGATCTAAAGGCTTCTCCTAAGGGTGATCCTTCACCGACATGGACATCGGGGATGCACATTGAATGCAGCATTAACTTCATTCCAAAAGATCTGAGGGCCAACCCTTCTGAAACATACCGATATTTTGTAAAACCCTAAAATAGGGGCCAACGCATTCTTTTTGGGCACGTTCTGTATATATGGCATTTTTGCCTCATTGTAACTAGGGGTAGGAACAAAAGGAGTTTTCTAAGAGGTAGGAAAGTAAAAAAAAAAAGGAATTTTCTAGAAGCAGAAAAACTTAAGAGTAGCAATAGAGTAGGAGTTAGATTCGACAGAAGGCAGTAATGTATCTTTCAAGTTTTCTTAGTGTAGATGGAACAATTTGAAGACATAGGTTTTCTATACACTGGTGATTGTGCCAGATTTGTAAATGTTGCTTATCTATTTCACCAATAGTAGAAGAAACCAGATTTAAATCTACTTCATATTGTGTTTCAGAATGGTATTTATCTTGGGTTAATCATTCGATTTGAGAAGCTTTCAAGGAATGAAATCTTATTTTATGTTTTTTCTAAATAGTGATTTGTAATTTGTTGTTGAAATTAACACTGTGAATGAGTGAAACTATGTATTAATCACAAGTTAATTTTGTTCTGCAGTTTTAGTTAAGAATTCCTTGAAAGTTAACAAGTCTTGTTAAGTTGGATGAATCATCATTCTCTTCGGTTCCAAAGCTTTGATCTATCTTTTTTTGTTTCTTTAAAAACCTTGGTTAAAGTAGGTTTAAATTTATGTTTGATCTTAGAAAAATCCAGAAGTTCAACACCAGCAGGCCCCTTGAACATTATAGTTCACATCAACCATTGAGTGAAATCAGCACAGTCGAGAACCGATTACCAAGACCTTGGGAGTTAGGTATCCATGTGTTATTCTTTCTCTTTCAGGAGAGCAAAATAGTAATAGTCTGTTTACTGTTGCTGTGCTATTCAAACCATCAACAGTTCTCAAATTATGAAGAGTTTTATGGTGAGAAGGTGTACTTGGGTGATGACTCTCATCTAAATATTGTTGTCCATGGAAGATTTTTCATTTGATTCCCTGATGGTAGAGTGGAGGGGATCAATGGTGTACTGCATATCCCTGGTTTCATACGGAACCTATTATCTATAAGTAAATTGAATAATGTGGGTGTGCAGGTAGTTTTCTTGAGTAGAAAATGCAAAATTATGAGATGAGGTATGGTGTTGGATAAGGGTGTTTTGATTGGGACTTTGTTTCAACTTGATGCATGCACTATTCAATGCAATATTTATTTTGTGGAAAAAAAGAAAAGAACTTTTGAGTCACTATCCTCACCATCAAAACCAATAAGGAAGAGGTCTGTTGAATCTAATTTTGATGGTCGTTCTTTCTAGGTACCCAAGGGTGCTCATTCTATGGAGATGAATCTTCCAGTAGAGAAAATTATGCTATGACACCAAAGGCTTGGTCACATTGGTGAGAAGGGTCTTAGAACCCTAAAAATTGAAAAACTTGTTGAGTGGATGAATGATTGTAATATTGAGTTCAATTTTTGTGAATATTGTATTCATGAAAACAAAAACTATGTTAGTTTTACTCTAGTTCTCACAAATATTTTGAGGTGATGGACTTGACCCATTTTGATGTGTTTGGCCCTATTAATATTCCTTCAATTGAAAAATCTATTTATTTAGATTCATTCATTAGTGATTACAATAGGACATGGGTTTATTTCCTTCGAAGAAAATCTAAAGTCATTAATATATTCAAAGAGTTTAAAGCTCTTGTAGAGAATCATAAGGATAGAAAGATTAAATGTTTGAGGACTGAAAATGGTGGTGAGTTTTGTTTGGTATATTTCAGCAAGTCTTATAAAGAACATGTATGAGATTTAAAGACATAATACAACTCCCTACACCCCTTAGTAGAATGGAGTTGTAGAGAGAATGAAGATGATGTTGATGGAGAGGACTAGGATTATGCTTAATGGAGCTAGCCTCAAACAAAAGTTTTGGGCTCAAGCTATTTCCACTGCTTTCTACTAGATTAATAGATCTCCTACTTGAATGCTTGTGGATAAGACACCCATGGAGGTATGGTCTAGTAAAAATCCCTCATTGAGACATATTTGAGTATTTGGTTGTGAGGCATATGCTCAAATGTGCCTAAGGAGAAGAGATCTAATTTGGAGAACAAGGTAGTAAATAATATCTTCATTAATCATGGCATCAGTGTGAAAGGGTACAAGCTTTGGGATCATGTGGTTGAAAAGGTTCTATATAGCAAAAATATGATTTTTAGGGAACTTGTTACTCCTACGCTTATTTTACAGCCAAAGAAAAAAAAAGAAAGAGGATGTGGCTCATCTTCCTCCTACCCTTGAGAAAGCAGAACCAAAAAAATTTGATGGACCTAATGATGAGGAGAGATCTAGCAAAGTTCTTTGGAAGTTCAAAAGAAGATGAAGAACCTCAACCTCAACCTTTGAGGAGGTCTACACGAGTTAGGTAGAAACCGGAAAGGTTTGGATATTCATTGCATGATTCCATTTATATGTTCGCTTTGATTTCTAACATTGATGAGCTTAGGATTGTAAGGAAGGCTATGGGTATGGCTTATGCAAATTCCTGGATAAAAACCATGGATGAAGAGATGTATACATTAAAAAGAGATGAGACTTGGGATCTAGTGCCCTTACTTGATGGACATAAACCTATTGATTGCAAATGGGTGTTCAATAAAAAAATTGGTTTAGATGGCAATGTTGAGAGATATAAGGAAAGGTTGGTCATGAAGGGTTATTCCCAGGTTGAGGGAATTGATTACAGTCAATTTTTTTTCTCCGCTTGCAAAGTTGGCATCCATTAGATTTTTGTTATCACTTGTTGTTGCATATGACTTAGATATTGAACAGATGGATGTGAAGATGAATTTCATTTATGGTAATTTGGAGGAAGAAATCTATATGTCATAGCCAGAGTATTACATTGTGAGAGGTGTGAAAAACTTGGTTAGCATGTTGAAAAAGTCTTTGTATGGTTTGAAATAGTCACTTAGAATGTGGTACTAGAAGTTTGATTCCTTTGTGTTGAGTTTCATATTTTTGAGATCAAAATAAAATCATTGTGTTTACTTCAAAATTGGTGATGATTGCATTCTCATTATTGCATTATATGTTGATGATATGTTGCTCATTGGGAATGGTAAATATTTGATGAATTCTCAGCTTTCAACAGAGTTTGAAATGAAGGATTTAGGTGCTCCTAGGTACATTTTGGGTATGAAAATAAAAAGAGACGGGGAAAATACAAAATTTTAGTTAGGCCAAATTAAGTATGTGAATTTTATGTTAGAGATATTCAACATGGAAGCTTATAGAATGTTGTGTGTTCCTATTGCGATGGGGAAAAAGTTATCAGTTTTAGATTGTCCAAAATCTCCTAGTGAGGTGGAGGATATGATGAGAGCATCTTATGCTAGTGTTGTTGTAAATTTGATGTATGCCATGGTTTGTACAAGACTAGACATTTCCCAAGCAGTGGGAGTCCTTAGACGATTTATGGATAATCCTAGAAAAGTACATTGGGATGTCGTAAAAAGAGTATTCAAGTATTTATGGGTACTTTTGAGTATTCCTTATGTTATCATGGACATCCTACAAGATCTTTAGATTTAGTTTGTATTCGTGGATTCAAATTGGATGAGAACATTGATAAGAAAAGATCTACTAGTGCTTACATGTTTACTATGTTTGGTGGTGCTATCATTTGGATGAGTAAGAAACAAGTTGTAGTAACTTTGTCCACTATATAAGCAGAGTACATGATAGCTATTCATGCTTGTAAATAATTCATTTGGCTTCAAACATTGTGTTTAGATGTTGAGCTTGATGCAAGGATGATTACTATTTGCAATGATAGTCAAAGTGCTATTTTCTTAGCAAATAATCCAACCTTCCATGCTAGAACAAAGCATATTGATATTAAATTCCATTTTTTATGACATGGTGGAAGATGGTAAGGTGTAGATTGAAAAAGTTGATACTTTGACAAAAGTTGCAGATTCCTTGACGAAGCCAGTAAGCATGGGGAAGTTGATTAAACTAGAAAGCATATGAACTACCTCAAAGGAATACTTGTAGTAAAACTGTAAAGTTTAAATAAAAACAACTAATTGACTAACAACTAACTGTTAACAGAAAGTAAACTTAACAACCTATAACTAACAACCAGAGTGGGTGCTCTAGAATTTTAGATAAATAGAACTAAAAGATGAAAAAATTAAACTACGACCTGCAAGAATAATTGACAGAGCTTGACACATACAAATAACATTCATTCACATTTATCATGTACAGAATAAAAGTAACAAAATTGAAAATGAAAATACTTATCTATCTATTCTAGGTGATTCCCTTGAGTGGCCAACTCTCAGGTGTTTTAACACTTAACTCAGATCACATGAACTTATGTATCTTCAAAATGAATTCATCCATAACAATTCCATTGCATAGAACTAGTAACTCAGAATAAGACTGGCAAAGCTTATTTTATTCATATCAGAAAATTTTTAACAAAAAGACATAGTTAAAAGCATATTATAACATAACGCTATCACTGTTTCATTGCTTCTGGAAATTACATAAATACTAATCTGCTAACAAAATCCTAGATTTCAAATGGTGGAAGATCACCACTGAAAAAGTATTCTAATAGAATTTTAACTAATCAACGAACTAAGGTCCATAACATAAAACATATTAAAGGCTCAAAGAGAAGCCATAAAGTTTTTAAACAGAAATAAAACATAAAGCATTAAAAGACTTGTTCCACTTTGCACTCCAAAATTTCTGACGCCTAGACTTTTGGTGCTTTATCTTCAACTAGTTGAATTCCACTTTAAAGTACACTCGACTGTGCATAATGACTTGTACAATGACTGAAAGCTACACCATTACATCAACGTTATTCATCTAATTTCAATTGATTTAGGAAGTAAATATTATACATCTTTTTACAAAATGTAAGCAATTATTAATCCTAAAAATAAACAACTGGCAGGGTACAAGTGATTGGGAGAAATAAGGAAGGGTATTTGGCTTATTATATTCATGAGGTTATTTATACCTCATCATATTCCTATGACGATCTTATGACAATCTTATGATGCATAAGAGCCATATTCTATGACAGGTTGGACAAGTGTTGATTAACATCTTTGCATGGGATTTAGTGGGCGCCCAAGTTTGATCTATGATAGGTTGTAAGAGAGTGTAAGAAGCATCTTCTTTTATTTGTCAATTATGATAGATTATTTTATAGTTGCAAGAGTTGTCATATATATGATGTGGATTCTATGATGTTGTAAGGAATTTTTCATTTTTATTTGGCAAAAATGCAGGGCACCCAAGTATGGAGGCATGTAAGGGGAGTAAGGAATCATTGGACAAGTGTCACATAACTCAGCTATGTTTTGGAAAAGTGTGATACATGGATTTAGACACCCGTCCCTTGTTTCTTTCTCATGAAACTTCCTCTATGTTTGTATTTCTCCATAAATAAGGTGCTTGTGGGAGTAGTTTGTATGGTTTTATTGAAAGTATTTTTATG
Source organism: Sequoia sempervirens (assembly GCA_007258455.2). Lineage (NCBI taxonomy): Eukaryota > Viridiplantae > Streptophyta > Pinopsida > Cupressales > Cupressaceae > Sequoia > Sequoia sempervirens. The sequence continues at coordinate 170,698,342 of VDFB02000017.1, forward strand.
CTATCTAAATTTCTCCAGAATTTAACATTTATGTATACTCCTAGAGAAGAACTTGCATTTTGCAAGTGTGTTGTAATCACCATTGATTTGATAATACATTGTGTAGGTTTTGGAGTGGGGTTTCTCTCTTGAAAGGGATTTCCCCATGTATATCTCATGTTGTGAGATTGTATACTTGCATGTTATGTTATGTTATTAATCTCTATATTGTGCATCTCATATTATAACTATAAAATAATTTAAAAATTTACATCTCTCCTCTTAGATCATTATTAGGAAGTGTTTCTATGTACATTGCTTCCTTTCAATCATTACCGTTTTCTTTAGATCATTGGGAAAGTGTAGATGTTGCAAAAATTACAGTGGATTCCTTGCATCTACCTATGGATTGTAAATTTTTATTTTTAGATATAGATATATCCTTTTCTTTAAATTTTACCTTAATCTGATCCAAACTTTCATCCAAGGCATGTTGAGACCTTTGTGATTTCTCATGTCCCCCTTCAAATCTATACCAAGATAATGAGGAGGAGCAACATCCTTCATGATGTAGTTTCTTTGGTCCTTATTTAATTTTTTTTGTTCATTTAAATTTTCACTATTTTGTACATGCTCAAGTGTAGTATATAGGGCCACCTATGGGCAGTTCATAATATAGTGTTGGGGGAAGCATATTTCCACCATTTGGTAGAATGTGTTTCTTTATATTTGGAGCTTATGTTGAATGAACAAGACAACTAAGAGGGGGGGTGAATCAATTGTATCTTATCAAAACATCAAAACCATCATAAACATTCAGATCCATAAGCATTCAATAAACCCTTAATTTGTTATGATGAATTAGCATGAAAATAAAATAACATAAACTGAAACAATTTTAACACCATGCACAAGAGAACACTAAATTTACATGGAGAACCCAAGAGGTAAAAAACATGGTGAGGATTAGCTAAAAATATAAGTAATTGCAAAACCAAATACAAAGCTCACTGCCAAACTAGGACACACTATCTAGAAAGGCTCATAGCCAAGGCTCACTGCTAGAATGAAAAGAAGATAGAGAAGAAATGTTACACAAAGAACATGATCTCAATGCAATAGAGAATCCACCACAATAGCTCCAACACCTTCACAATATGTTTGAATGATTGTAGCCACCTTCTGCTCATTGCATTCAGTAATCCAACACTTGAAAGTTTGCACCACTTTGCTCAATTTCACATCAGTTGCAACACACTTCACACTTTTCATCTATCTTATCCTCCTTCAACAATTTAGATCATACTTATACCATCCTCAGCCTTGAAACCCTCTCCAAGGTTGGCAATGCACCTCAAACATGCAAATTCGAATTAGGTCGATGCCAAAAAACTTTTGTGGTAGATAGAAGTGAATGTGGACATCAAAACTTAATTGGGACCCAAACCAACAACACCACTCAACCACATGCTATCACAAACAATATTTATCCTTCTCATGTAGTGTAAACACCAGGTCGGATGTTACCCCTTCAAAAACCATTAAACTTTTAAGTACATGCTTCTTCAAACTCAAATAAAATTTGTGAACCACACACCATGCTTGAACATGATCTATAATATTTCTCAAACACCCTAAAGTCCATTAAACTCCCTCGCAACAACTTCCACTTGAAGAATGTACAAACCCAATACATTAAAACAACTCTGCCATACACTGATACTTGAAAGACTATCTTCCAAAGCAAACCTAAAATCCTCTTGATTAAGGTAAACTACCAACACCATCAACACTCCTTCAAAATTGCAAGACCTGAAGCATAAGTGCGGAAAAACACAAAGCAAAAACATTTCTCCCAAACACCTTTGCAATGCATAGTCACACATTGGTGAACACAACTTTTACTATACGACGATCCAACATAGCATCTCTTGAATATAACATCTATGAACACATCTCACCAATATATCTGAATCACATAGGAAAATCTTCAACTTAGAAGAAATGCCGAGTGAAACCAAAACACCTTTTTGTAACCTAGAACAACACTACAACACACTGTTACCTCTTTTTATCAAATTTTGTCAAAAGCACTTGGAAACCAAGCACTAGAGACACATCCTCATCATCTTCATCACTACTACATCCATAGATAGAAGCTTCTCAAAGTAACACTAGAGGTTAACACCAATAGCTTAACTAATGACAACATAATGTAAAAAATCAAAGCATCATCTACACCAACTGTTCATCTTCAACATCAATCTCTCTCAACATATACAATTGAAACCAATTACAACACAAGCTTGTTGACATTGATGACAACACCAATCTACTCATACTTGCAACAACTTAGGTTGTCTGCAACTAGGTGGCCAGTATTGAAGCATCTTCAACACCAAAAAGGTAGACCTTCATAATCTAAGGGTTGAGCCCAATCCTGACCATCCAGTTTAAAAATTATTGTTGTTGAGAGATCTTTTGAAGTATCCAAATCTACCAAAATGCATGCATAGTTCATGTGCATAAAATCTAAATATTGGATGACAATCGCCATATGGTTGCCTAGTGCATCACTAATCACTTCAAAGTATGAATCACTCTAGAACTATAGTGGAATATTTGGGAGATGAACACAAATAGGCTTGATGTTAAAAGACTCAATGGAGGGGTTGAATGTCAGATGCCATAATTTGATCAATAAAATATGTTCCCCCAAACCCATATATTGCAAAGGATTGTGTTTTGATCCTCCACATAGTCAAATACCATAATAAAGAAAACACTAGCACACATGGGTAAATTTCAAGCGTTCTTTTAAAAATTGGTTTCTAGATTTTTGTGATCCATTGGTGTAATTCAAAAAGACTAGGCCATAATTGACTAAGTCTACATATTAACCCATGTTCTACAAAAAATATTTGCTCACCACTATTTATTTCTTAATGTCATCATCAAAGTCTTAATTGATAGACTTACCTATTGTTTGGATTGTCCTTCCCAATTTTATGATGCCATTTTTGTGCACCCCATTTTTTTCTTTTTTCTTTGAGGGATTTGTTTTCTTCCCACTTGATGTAGCCACTTGAAATTGATTAATCCCATTAGGGATTCTACGTGGGTCTGCTTGTGGGCTAGTTTCATAGTCCTGACCAAAACTTAGAGAAGAGCTAGGATCAAGCACTTGGGATGGAGCCCTGGACATTTCTAAAGAACCCCCAATAAGATTTTATCGAGCTCTTGGAATCAGATATGTATATGCACCTTTTATTTCACCATTGTCCATGATAATCAGCTCAACCTTGTAGCTGGCATAACACTAATGCGAAGCCCTTCCCTCTATGAATTTTGATGGCCACAACATCAATTTTATCTGCAAGTTATTTTCCCTTTCTTTGGTCCTATATTATATTTATTTATGCTAATTAATCTCCATTACCATTTCTTTTAATATTTGATCCTAGTCATTAAATCCATCTACATAGGTTAAAATGTTGATAATTCTCCTCTTTTCGTGTGTCCTCAATCTCCCCCATGCTCCCATATGTGTGAGCATGATAAATTGTCCCACTTCTTGCTCAAACATGTGTGCATGCCATCTAGGAAGCATCTTTCACTTCTACCTCAACCCACTTCATGCTCCCACATGTGTGAGCATGCTAACTCATCACTCTCTTTGCACACACATGTGTGATCATGCTAACTCATTCCACTCTTTTCTCACACATGTGTGAGCATTCTAACTAGGAAGCATGCTAATCCTCCACCTCACCCCTTGACCTTTGACTCATCTCCAACTCTTTGCTCACATATATGTGAGCATATATCCCACACATGTGTGAGCATTCTTAGCTTTTCCACATCATATGTCACTTGTTCCTCTTCTCATTTAATTCCACATCTTGATTAAATCACATCATTTTATCTTGGATCTTCTCCCCCCTTATGTCACAAGGCTTATCATCCTCTCTATGGATCAAAATTTTGGCTATTGATTCAACTTTGTGCAGCTTGATCTTCCATTTTCCTCCTAAGAAATTTATTTAATGAGAGGCTTCCCCTCCCATTTTATAACACTTTCATACTAACCTTATACTATCATTTTATGAGATAATCATCTAGTCATACCCTTGTGCTTTCAAACTATTGATATGTTTACAAGTAGAATCCACATTCATCTATTGGAGCTTATCCACAAATCTATTATGAAGTTACAAATGTCACTTTTGATTATTCTTAGCTTGCAGTATTTTTGTTTACCTTTATTGGGTTTCTCTAACATGAATGCCATCATCCATTTAAGCTTTTGGAATGTTTTGTGTTGCTAATCCATTTACTTGAGTTCATTTTGAAGGTGCATAATATATCTAAAGTGGATAATAGATAAATGATGATTTAATGATTAAATGCTAGGAATAAAGGGTCCAATAAATAATGATGAATAATGGATGAATAGTGATTTTATTAATTACATAATTACTAATGGGATTAAAATTGGATTATTAATCAAATAAATTTAGGGATTTATTCAATCATTTATAGAGGAAATAGTTGGGTAATTAGCTGAATTGATAATGCATCAATTTTAGGTGTTTACAATATTAATTTTTTTTTATTAAATTTAAAACTTCAATTGTTTTTATTAATTAGGTTTTGTCAATTAATTAATAATTAAATGTTGTAATTTAATCTGAACACCTCATTCATTTATATTTATATTATAAGAATACTTATTAATTACAATAATTTTGGTGAAACATCTTTTAAATTAGTTATGTCTGTTATGCTCTTCCACTATGACTTTTGTATCTTCAATGAAAATAGAATACCTCTTTGTATTAAGTAAATATTGTGTTGATTTACTAATATGATAATATCTTATTGAAGGGAAATGAAATACACCCTTTTCAAAATTTATATGAGTACAAGTTGTTAAATATTAATTAATTAATTTTAGTATGATCTTAGATAAATATAAAAATGGGGTGATTTACTAATATAATAATTAAATGAGAAGTTAAAGAGTTTTTATCTCTTTGATGATGATGATAGTGGATTTGGTGCAATTCAATTATAGATGTGCTCTAAGTTTGTGAAATTTCGGTATGGACTGTTACTTCCATATAAGATTACTTCCATATAAGATAAGTATATGAATCTTATATTACAATTGGATGCAATTGCGCTTGCAATCTTGTCTTGCACATTTATAATTGTGTCTTCTCTATCACGGTGGTCTGCTTGTCAATCATTGCTTTTGAATCTTTTCCCTTTAATACAACAATCAAATTATGGTCAAGGTGGTGTTAAAACACATCTTTGAGGGCTTGTTTTGCTAAGATTAAAGTGTGAAACTTTCTTGAACCTAAATCAAGCTCCTCTATTAATGCTTCCTCAATTTAAATATGAGAAAATTTCAAGTACACAAAAGATGCAAAATGTGTGATGAAGAAATTATTGTTGCTAATGTAGGATTGCTTTGATTTGAACACTCTTAGACTATTCTTATAACACTTTGAAATGATTTGAATACATGTTTTCAAATATTTCTAAAATATCTTAGAAGCTTACCTATAAATATGTAATCTTAAATGCTAATTCATAAAATGTTCCATGTAAAACAATTTACAATGATAAAATTTCAAACATAAATTGATTAAGAGTAATCATAAGATTTGAAAAAGGTAAACAAGATTGTCTCACCAATTCTAGGGATAAGGAAGAAAAATCATAAACAACTTTTAATCAAGATGATGAGGAAATAGAGAACATTTAAATTAGATCCAAACATTAAGAATTAAGCAAGCAAAATGATGTGACAATGATAAGTAGGAGGTATTTTCCACGGCGTGTCAAATTGTGATATTGCTAGCAAGATTCAACCGTGTAGTTTTACAAGTCAAACTCATTGACCCATGTTTCATGAGAAGTGGTTCACAAAAACCCATCTGTCATGATAGTGAATGGTCCACTTAGCACTCATTGCATCTAGGTGATGCTCACAGAGGTGAAACATTGGGCTTTCCCGGGAGATCACCCATCCTAGTACCACTCCAACTCAAGTGCGCTTAACCACAGTTTTTTCCAAGGTTAAACTCACTTAGCTTGCAACCCCATTTGCAAAACCTTCAACACGTGTTTGCCTTTTGAACCATTCATTATAAATCCCCTTTTAGCTCATCAATTGATTAAGTAGGAGGTATTTTTGATGGCGTGTCAAATTATGATATTGTTATCAGAATTCAACAGTGTAATTTTACAAATCAAACTCATTGACAATGACTAAGTTCAATGACCTTATGTGATATAATCCCTCTAATTAAATACCAAAACAATACCTGTAATATATGACCTTATGCATTCTATCATCGTGATGATGGATCACGGAGTGTGATCAAACACAATCAAAATTGTAAATACACTGAAATTTAAACTTCCTTCTCTAAATTTATATGCGTTGCAAGTGAACATTAATTACTCTCGAAATACTTAAAAACTCGCAGCCAGTGTTAATTGGAACGCTCATGTCGCTGAAGAATCCATTGTAACGCTCTCCATTGCTTGTTTAAACAGTTCCGTAGATCGATTATGTACCTTAGCTTGGGTTGTCGATGAGATTGAGAGAATACAACGAGATATTTCATTTTCCTGCTATTAGATCCTCGCTGCGCTGGAGAAGGGTTGGCGAATTACAAAAACACTCTGGTGCCATCCAAGCCAAAAGATATATTTGCTTTGCAAACTTTCTTTTTCATGGCACGATGCAGTTAATTATTGGGCGGCGGTATCATCATGTTGGCGCCACTCTTGCCAATCGACACCAATTAGGAAAAAATGTGGTGTCTTGTTGTAAAAGTACTGTAATTTCTGTACAAATACTCAAGCTAACGAGCTGCACTTCTTATGCTCGCTTTTCAGTAGGATTTGTTAGGTTGACGACAATTAAAGAGGCTAATTCAGTCCATACTCGATTAATCAAGACGGGATTTCAGTCTCACATTTCGTTATGGAACACTCTGCTACAATTGTATGCCAAAAACGGTAAATTGGTAGAAGCACGCCAAGTGTTTGACCAAATGCCGGATCGAAATGCAGTTTCATGGAATGTCATTATTGCAGGCTGTGTTCAACATGAGTATAATGATAAAGCGTTGAGAGTCCTTGTACAAATGGAAAGAGACGATGTTAAACCTAATGGGTTTACATTTTCAAGTGTTCTTCGAGCTTGTGCTGGCCTTGCAGCTCTGGAAGAGGGAAAACAAATCCACGCTGTTATCACAAAAGCAGGATTCGGTTTGAATGTATTTATTGGGTGTTCTCTGGTGGATATGTACGCTAAATGCCGACAAGTAGATGATGCACAACAAATGTTTGACAAAATGCCTGAACGGAGTGGGGTTTCATGGAATGCATTGCTTGCTGGATATGCTCACAGTGGGTATGGCGAGCAGGCGCTGATACTCTTTTGCCATATGCAGGAGGAAAGGATAAAACCAACCGAATTCACTTTTTCCATTGTTTTAATGGCATGTTCTGCTATAGCAGCTCTTGAAGACGGCAAACAGATCCATGCTATTGTTATAAAATCTGGAATTGAATCAAATGTTTTTGTGGGTAGTACTCTAATTGACCTGTATAGTAAATGCTCAAACATTTTGGACGCACACCGGTTGTTTGACAGAATGCCTGAAAGGAATGTGGTCTCGTGGACTGCGATGATTGCTGCATATGCTCAACACCAATGCATTAAGGAGGTTTTGCTACTTCTTAAACAAATGCAACTAGCACACGTGAAGCTAAACCAATTCACAATTAACAGTGTCCTCAGTGCATGTGCCAGCCCAGAAGTTTTGGATCCAGGCAAGCAGGTTCATGCCCTGTTAATCAAAGCTGGATTCCAATCAGATATATCTGTAGGAGCTTCTCTAGTCACAATGTATGCCAAATGTGGATGTGTAGAGGGTTTTATTAAAGTCTATGAAACAACCCCTAAAGCAGATGTTGTCTCATGGAATGCAATGATTGCAGGATATGCCCAGAATGGGTACGGTGAGGAAGCTCTGCAACATTTTGCTCAAATGCTTCAGTTAGTCCTGATGCCAGATTTTTTCACCTTTGCCAGCATTCTCAAGGTGTGTGCCAGTTTGGCCATTTTGGAACAGGGAAAGCAGGTTCACACACATGCCATCAAAACTGGATGTGATTTAGATATTTCTGTACAGAATGCTTTTGTTACTATGTATGCTAAATCTGGTAGCATAGAAGATGCAAGACAAGTGTTTGCCGAAATGTCCGAACGCAATATTGTCTCATGGAATGCAATGCTTGCAGCAAATGCTCAACATGGGCGTGGCAGGGAGGCCCTCCTACTTTTTGAACAAATGCAAGAGGCGGGTGTGCATCCAGACCACATAACATTTATCGGGCTTCTCTCTGCATGCAGCCACGTAGGCTTTCTGGATGAAGGATGGAAGTACTTTGATTTAATGAGTAGAGAATATGGCATTACACCAAGAATGGAGCACTATTCCTGCATTGTTGACCTTCTCTGCAGGGGTGGACAGCTTGATCGAGCAGAAGCATTCATTCATGCAATGCCGTTGCAACCGAGTATTTTGGTGTGGAAAACGCTGCTCAGTGCATGCAGAAATTATGGGAATACGGGAGTAGGGAAACGCGTGGCAGAGTGTCTCCTTCAATTGGATCCACAAGAATCTGCAAATTATATATTGCTGTCAAATATCTTTGCTGCCGAAGGGAAATGGGATGACGCAGCAAGGATAAGAAAAACAATGAATGATGAAGGAGTTAAAAAGGAGCCAGGATGCAGCTGGGTTGAGGTGAATAAGAGCGTGCACACATTTGTCAGTGAAGACAGATCGCATGAACTAATAGATATCTATGCAAAGTTGGACTATTTATCTGTGCAGATGGAGGAGACAGGGTATGTACCCAACAAGAGAGCTGCGCGATAAAGAGCTGGAACAAAAAGCAAAAGTACTTTTTACATTGCACCACGAAGCTGGCTTTTGCTATCTAGGATGTCTTGTAAGCTATTGTCTTCATCGATTGAAGCACTAGATGTTGCAGGTTATGTGGTATTATCACATGTTTTTGCCAATTGTAGGATTGAACTCTTCATAAAAGAGTGGAAATTTTATGAATGGCAGCGGGAGAAATGAATTTATAAGTCAGTTCCTTTTTGAGAGAAACGCAAGCTATATGCATTTATCACAGAAGGCCGATCACATGAACTGATGGAATTATGGAAGTAATTTACGCAAATGTTGGAGAGGCTACCCGAGGAGACAGAGGTTGTCATTATGTACTTAGTATAATGTTAGGGATGTACAATGTGGAGCCGAAGAGGAACAAGTTTGTCTCTTTAAACGTGGTAAGAAGTTGGCTATTAGCTGGTCCTCATAAGCACTACACATGAGATACCTCCTCTGCAACACTTAGCATCTCAATAATGTGCAGACTACCACTGCTACCAACTCTGTGTGTAAGATTCCCCAGCACAAAATTATTGTGAGGGACAGCAATTGCTTCCATCATTTTCAAGACTTGTGAGGATTATATATGGCAGTTATAAAATAATATTTTGTTTGATCAACAATGTTCCGGCATTGTGACACGAACGTTTGGAAGAGACAAGGCACTCCAACTTAAGTATGGGTATGCCATAAGTGATTTAGTAAATCAAGATGCTTGGCTTGTATGGGTAAGGATTTTAAGATTCTCCCTACGATTTGTTGTACACAATCCAATCGGATCTTGGTTGGAATATTAAAAGTCATGAGAGGGGTAATGGATGTGAAAAAGGTCATTCGGTCCATAAAATTTGAATACTTCTTTTTGATCTGAACATCATGAATCATTGTGTGGGATGAGAATGCATTAGAAGATATAGACAGGTTTATAAGCATGAAGGAGCTAACATGCAGCCTCCAACAGTCTAGATGGTCGAATGGAGATTCAATAAATTCAAGTATCAGACGTTTGGTCTAATATTTTTAGATTCAACATAAATGTCCTGAATATTGGGGAGGGCTTGTTTTGCCCTCGTGAATGTTCTCCACCATGTGTACTGGGTTTTATGGCTTCAATGGAAACAGTTGGATCAAGGAATACGGAATATATAGGCATGTATTGCATGCATAGGTGAATTTGATGAAACCCCATAACCGTCCATATCTAGATCCTTGCCTTTTGATTGCCCCTTAGGCGTATGAGGATGTGGAGATGGAAATTCAAGTGGAAAGCAAAGTGGGTTAGAATTTTTTATCAATTTTGATCTCAATCTTAGATGTGCCCTCATATTCATGTATGATTTGACTCAGAACATCATTAATAGAATAAATTTGCACAATTCATAAATATTATCAATAATAATTTCTGGATTAGATTGTGTCAAGTATTTTTTACATCAACGATTCAGATTACATTCTGTAGTCCATCATCAGAATGAAGAAACTATTAGCAATAATCAAAACATCATGTCATGTTATTATCGATTTATATTCCAACTATTGATTGCCCGATTTACTCCAAAGCTTTATAGGAGGGGTTGGTCTGAACAATATATAATGCTAATTAATTGAAGACAATTGTCAATAATGATTGGCTTAAATTTTTTTAACTGCTGGTGCTCAAAACATGGTTAGGAATGTTGAATGTGCAAGCAGGGTATCAGATTCTCGTATTCATTTGAGGGAAATGTATGAATATTTTTTACAGAATATCCCGGATGTGCTTTTGCTATAGTCTATAGCCTCAATGTTCATGGATATTCAAGTCTGTAGTCATCTGAGGGCTTGCAAGTCGTGACACGACATATATCTGTCCTTGCTGAAAGCAACAATTCTATTCTTGTCTAAAAATCTAGTCTTTCAAGGAAAACTTATATGTATTTGTTATATGGAAAAATTTAACTTCTAGATTTCCAAATAATTATGGACCATTAATAGCAAGGTTGCACATTTGGCGGAGCAAATCCAAATTGGTATGAGCAGGGCATCAAGGCTCTATTTAGAACTTAATTTAAAATAATTTTTTACATAAGCATGGCTAGATAACAAAGTAACATTAAAATTTGTGGAGTATTAAGCAATAATATTCTTCTCTGCACTCTACAATATTCTTTTAAGAGCAGTAATATAACTCATTTGCAATGTTTACTTTCAGTGAGTGAGTTTATGTGGGATTTATTCTTATTTTCTCTTTTAGGAATATAAAAATATATTTATAAAAGGTCATGGTTTACTATATAATGATAAATAATATAGGGGTGTGGGTTTTTATAAAAAAATTGTGGTAATTCTAGGATACTTGACAACTTGATTTTTTTTATGATAAGATTTATAAAAATCAATTAATCAGAAGTTATAATTTGATATTCATAACAAAGTGGGGGTTATTTTAGAGAGAATCTCTTTAATATTTTAATTGCTATCTTTAAGAAGGTAAGTGGGGTGTTAGAAATTTATACATTGTTGGTGCCATATATTGAGGTGCTTGGTTATCTTTGAATTGTCTACCAATTTATTCAATGTTTTATGTCATAATTTACAATTTTTGTTCAAGTATAAGATTTGAGAACCAAAAATTCCTGAATTAAGAGATCTAAAGAAGAAACCCCTTTGGATGCTTGAGGGCAATCTCATTTAGAGGTTATATTTGTGTTTAAAACATTTATTTTATTATTCTAGCAAGTATTTGTATTTGGAGCAATAAGATATTGTAATAGTAGATTTGATTCATATTTATATTTTGTTTATTTGATGATATTATGACATATTTTAATATATTTATTGAACTCCAACTTATTTATATTGTTCATGTAATCTATTATTACAATTTTTGGGGTTGTTGTTTTGTGTGTGTGTGTCCACTACAAGCTCTCACTTCACCCTCATAGAATCTTGGTGATCAAAAAGTAGAAAATTTTTTTATAAAGAAAAAGTTGAAATCATTATAATGGTATTAGATTTTTGATCTTGTTAAACAAAGTGCTGATACTACCTAGTGAAAAAGAAAAAGAGAAAAAGAAAAAAACTAAAAAAGTTGCAACAAATCCTTGGTTTGACACTAGATTCATATAAAGAGGAAAGAATGGTAGAAGGGGGAAGAAAAAAGAAATTGATAAATGAAGAAAATGAGGGATTCTTCCATGAGACTGATAGGAATTCATTAGGGAGAAGAAATGATGGTAGAGCTAATGACACAAATGAGAGGGGACTACATCCAAAAAAATCAATCTACTATTAGGTCAATACCAAAACTATCTATGCCTATGTTTCTATAGAAGGAGAAGAAAGAAAAAGAAATTGAAACTACTCTAGCATAGAAGATTGGAAAAATATTTCAAATGTATCAAGAGAAATATGAAACATTCAAAACCACAATATTCTTTGTCAATGACCTAAAGATCCTAAGAAAATGAACTCATAGAAAAATAAACTTTAATGGAAGCAAAAATGATGAGAAGTTGTAACAAAAAGTAAATTAAATGCTCCTACAATTGGTGTGAGTAACAAGATATTTGCTCAGGCTCAATTACAAAAATCATAAACTTACTTTTCTCTCAACCCTATGGAGGAGGAAGATGCCATTCAATTTGTTATTCTACATTTAGAGGGTGTTGCTTATGGTTGGTGGCACCATGGTTTGGTCACACAAGGGCATAGCCTTGTGCTTGCCTTTGATGATTTTAGTCAAAATATTTTTTGTAGACACTCGAAATATCATGCACTTGATTTTGATTCACTAATTTCAATTCTTCCTTGATCATTTCTTTACTAACCAATTAATTGAATAATCTTTATTTAATTAATTCATCAAAATTCCTCATTTGATTAAATAAATCAACTTTATTTAATTAAGTCCTAATGTTCTCTCTTTGATTAAATAAATCAACTTTATTTAATTAAATCCTAATGTTCCTCATTTAATTGAATAAATCAAATTTATTTAATTAAATTACTAATGTTCTTTATCCTTTCATTTGATTTAAATAAATCCAAATATTTAAATTAAATGTCACAATCAACTAAGTTCAATCTAAGTTAATTAATCTAACACTAATCCTCCATTCCTCTAGCTTTTGCAAGTTACACATGTAAATCAATTTATTTGATTTACTAATTCTTTCTATTTCCATTCAAATATGGCATATTCTTCGAATATTCCACTTATCTGAATTCTCCCTCCCAAAAGACTTTTGTCCTCCAACTTGGCATTAAAGGCTCTTACATGTCCTCTCCTTGAGCCAACTTGGCATTAATTCCTCTTACATCCCCTCTTACACAAGTCACTTCTTCAAATTCAAATTCCACCTACATGCATTTAACATGCACATTGTTCAAAATGTGCTCCACTCTCCTTCATTAGGTGTTGACAAGTGGCACAATGCCATTGGTCCCTTCTTTAACATTCTTCCTATTCTTCAATCTTCAATCCTTCTCCATTATAAATAAAGGCCTTTTCTATTGATTTGGAGGACACAACTTCAAGCAAGGTTATTATCCACAAGTTTATGCAAGTTCATCCACATTTTCATCCAAGTTAGCATAAAATTTCATCATCCATAGTTAGGTTATTGGTATTTTGCATCAAGGATCAATCAATCATCATCAAGCTTATCAAGGAATTGGGAAAGGGCTTCTTTCCACATCAAATAAGTACCAATTCCCCTATGGGATGCTAGTTTGAGCATTCAAATGAGATTTCATTAGCTTTTATTTGATATTTTATGTTGTTTTCTTATTCTTATGCTCGAATGAATTTCATAGGGAATGTTTGGTTTAAACTTGTTTGAGGACTAATGTTTGTTTGTTTGTCCATGTTTGAACAGGTCTAGGCTAAAGCGTTCACATTTTTAATCAATTCGAGTGGAGAAATGAGAATGATTACTTTAGGGAGAATGCATGAATCCAACAACAAAAATCAATAGTGTTGCAATTATAGTACTAGATGTCTTTAAAAATTAACAAATTTTCTCTTTGTTGGAGGTTTGTTTGAACCTCTCAAGGGTCTTATTAAGGATTTTTCTCCCTCTTCACTCCAAGAGGCTATCAAGAGGGTTTGAACATTTGAGCCATATGTGTTAAAAAATAGATTTCACCTCAATTGAAGGCACCCTTTGGTTAGCACAAGGGGAATTTCTAGAAAAGTTGTTTTAATTCATATTCTCAAAAAACCACACATCCATCTACGACAAAGAAGGTGGACACCAAAATGAACTCAAAAAAATAGGTTTTTTCTTATGAGAAACCATAGGAACTTGGTTATAGGTACTTTGGCAAGGGCCAAGTCCATTATACTTAGGTGGTATTTGATGTAAAGAGCATTTGGGTTCATGAGCAATCTTGCATCACCTAAAAAGATTTTCCTTTACTTTATGGTTTGCTTGTTTCCTTGTTTTGTTTGCATGAGCAAATGGTCAAATTTCCAATAAATTACAATTGGTCCTTGGCCAAATGTCAACATCACCTTGAAGAGGAGCCAATTGAGTGTCTGTGTTTCAAATTTCGTGAAGATCCGAGTTGATTCAAACAAGTTATGGATTTGCAAAGTTTTTTTAATATCTCGATTGCAAAAAATTTAGAGTATCTTAGATCCCCTGGGTGCTGGCAAGAAGTGTTGAGTCCGCTTTTTGGCCATTTAGTGGAAGTGTTTTCCTTGATTTTTAGAATTCGACACATTTGACCTTAAAATTTGAAGCACTTAGAGGTGGAATCTTGAAAAAAGTCGCTGATCATAAAATGTAGAACTCGAAGTCTAGTTTCCAAATATGTAATTTATTTCAATACCTAGATGATACAAATTGATTTTCAATAGGCCTTTTTAAAAACCATTGTTTAAAAGTCATTTATTTTACCATACCATGCACATGGACGTCCATATTTTGACCTGAATAATCATATTTTTCTAAATCATTTTGGGAAAAGATTGGTAACTCTCTGAAGCACGCTTTCCATTTTTTTTTTTTGTAATTTTTTATTGAGTTATTTTTTTTGTTAATTTTTTATTGGCCATATTTGGTGTTTTGAAAAATTGTTGTGTATGCCATGCATTAGATGACCTAAAATTATCATTTTTTGATTTTTTTAATTGAAAATAATTGTTTGAAGTACGTTTCGTGCAATCCGTTCATCAAAAAATTATGTTAATAAAAAGTTATTAAAATACTAAAAAACCCTGATAATTCAAGTTTATGGACCTATTTCATTAGAAATTAAATGAAAAATTATAAAAAAATCCAATTATAAAAAATTTAAATATTTGAAATCTACACTATCTCATCTATAATGTGTTTTAATTTCGTAGAAAAATTCTGCAAAAAATGTCTTCAAACGTATGCCCAAAGTTACTATTTTCTTGTGACATTGCTAGGACCTTCAACTTGTAGGTCAAACTAGGTTTAGGGCTTAAGTTCGGATCCCCAAACCTTTTCTTGAACAAAAAAAAGCACAAACCCAAGCAAAAATTCATATTTTAAAAAACGGGATCCCGTTTCATAAAAAAAATATTTTTTTATGCTTTTCTGAAACAAGATCTCGTTTGAAAATTGCCAAAATGGAAAATTTCAAAACAGGATCTCATTTTGAAAATTTTCCAAAATGGATTTTTTCAAAATGAACATTTTCCAAAACAAAACTTTTGAAAATGGGATCCTATTTTGAAAAGTTACCAAAATGCAAAAATTTCATTTTGGAAAGTTTTCAAAAGCGAGATCTTTTTAAAAAGGGAAGTGGGATCTCATTTTTTTTAAAAACAGGATTTTTTGATTTTAGGCTCAAGATCCCGAACCTAAATGGGATCTCATTTTTTGCAAGCTGATTTCATTTTTTTGTCTAAGGAAAAAACTTTCACGTTTCGTGGACTCATCTTCTTGCTCTTACCCCCCCTAAAATCCCACTATGTCCTTAAAGACTTCAATCTTCTATCAAGCCTTTGTTCCAAGCCAAATTCCAAATTTTGAGCTATGCCAAATCTGCAAAACTTTCCTTCACACTTGGATGTGTTCCCATCCCCCTTGAAGTTTCAAAAGATCCCTACACCCTTCATTTCCCTAGAATTCCCCATCAACCCCATTTTTACATAATTTAATGAGTATTGGATTTTTCCTTTGATTGGGAAATCTTGCAAAACTTTCTTACAACTTTGGATAATATCTAGTTACCCCTTAAATCTCCACAACTTTCCTTTTTATTAATTTATTTGTAATGACATAGCTAGTGTAACTTGGCAAGCTATATGGATATTATCCACATACCCCTTGAAATCCCATAGCATCCTAGACCCCCTCAAATCTCCACAACTTTACCTTTAACCTTATTTTTCCCATAAGATCAACAATTGTGAAACTTTCTATGTCATGTGGATATATGTACATACCCCTCAAATTTTCACAATCATGCCAAGGACATTAGAAAATACCAAAACAATGGTTGTAATTACTTGCACGTGGATTCTTAAGGGACAATAATTAACTGCCATGTGTCTCATCATAGCTGGATGTGGATGGCCACTATAGATACCTGAAATTGTCCTAGCTTGCAACTAGCATTTTATCACTAATTAGCATCCTTTCCTAATGATTAAATAATGTTCAATTATTTAAATATTACCACTAATTTATATTCCACTATTAATTAAATGACTTTATGTTATTTAATTAATTCACTTTATTATTAATCTTTTTGATTAATTGAATAAATCTTATTTATTTAATTATGTCTTTATCATTAATCTTCCTAATAGTATTTCCTCTTTAATTCTTATTCACCTTCTTGATTAATTAAATGAATCCTATTTATTTAATTATGTCTTTAATTATCTTATTCCTCTAAATTAATTAAATAATTATTATTAGTTATTTAATTAACATTTACCCACTTTTTAAATTAAATTATAATTACTTTAATTATTTAATTATCCTATTTCCTCTCAACACTATCCACTTCTTCCATAATAAATAAAACATTTATTTATTTATCAAATTTCCACTTGCACATTCCTTTAATAATTAATTATTAAACTCATGCGTTTCCACCTCATTCCTAATGAACACTCTCTTCCACTTCACTGACTAATGAATGTCAGTCCTCTAATCAATCAAATCAATTCACTCCCACTTAGTGTGAGTTAACGCAACAATCAATTCCTCATGCAAATAGTTAATTGAGATCCTGCAACCAGTTGCAATCAATTAACTCCCCAATCAATTCCTCTCAAGGATTCTTGACCCTTGATCTCTTTAGTTCTTCTTTCAATCTTGATCATCCATCCAAATCAAACTTTTCTATAAATGCAACCCTCATTCCTCTTTAAAGGCTAACCACAAATCTTTTAGATTTTGAATCCTTCATCTATATTTAGTATTTTGAGCTTGAAGCAATCTAGTGCACACAATTTCTGAGAGAAAAGGCGATTTTGAGAAGATCAATGGTCATTCAAGGATAACATAGAAAGGTATTATTGTATCAATTTATTATCTTCTATGTTGTAATTGTTCTTTATTTTTTGATTAGATTGAGAATTGCATTGGATTACAATAGTTAGTGGTTGTTATTGCATATTCTTGTAATGATTTATACCTCTCATTTCTAGTTGTACAAAGCATAAGGCTATAAATCAAAACTCAAGAAGGGAAAAACCTAAATATCAAAAAAATATACAAGATCAAAGTAGAAAAAGAAAGATCAAGAAAAATCCTTAGAGAAAAATCAAAAGCAAAAGTGCTTAGACAAGAGAAAAATAAAAGTCAAAAGAAAAAGCAAGCAAAAATTGATCTCCAATTGTTCCTTTATACCCACAATAACTAGGGGCAAATGTAAAGAAGGACATCAAGATATGAGCTTGTTGATCCAAATTTTCTATCAACATCATTATTCCATAATCTGTACAAATTATCAGATCCATCCATATTCCTAAATCCACCATATCACTCCACTTCTCTTGGTGATGTCACTCAATGTACCTTTGATGACGACTCCTTGATGTGCACTAATCCATTGGTTGTCCAATATCATTTTCAGGGGAAGTATGACAGTCCATGTAGTGCATATTTTATGGATAATACTTTAGCTCCTCCCACTTGCACCATATCACATTCATCATCTTTTGTTTTATACCATATGTACACATCCATCAATTGTCGGCCTGCATCTCCTAAAGAGCATCTAGCATGATCATAACATCATTGAATTCTAGAAAAAGAAAAAACTTATCACCTTGATGAAAACCTAACAAACAAATGTCTTGTGTGATATCAAAAGATCAAAAAAAGGAAAAAAGAAAAAAAAAATAGAAATAATTAGTCCTATAGTGAAAACCATTTTAGTGGCACTTTGGATAAATACCATGGTGAAAACTTGGAAAACATACACCATGTGTAGTCGGTCTTTACTCTTCCATCTATCACTATTGTATCATATTCCATTCATAATAAACCAAGCACAAGCTCCTTCATAATAAACTTTCTCACCCCTCTCATGGCTTGAGAATGATTAACATTTAGCGTCAAATGATTACCATTTTCATCCCTTTCATAATAACTGGTCCTATACCTAACTGGGGGTAATCCTCGAAGTATATTTTTAGAAGGATCTTTGACATGATATTAGAGGATACTATCACTATCACCTATCATGATCCGCATTCCATAATAAATTTTCAACTATTCAAAATCCATGTTCCATAATAAAACTATCCCTTGATAAGAATTGACATTTTGGTTAGACACAAATGTAACATCTTATAGAAATTGAGCTTAAAAAATCATGGAATAATAGATGAAACTACCAAACCATCCTTCAACCTAGTCGATGAATTGACTACGTATGTATATCGGCATTACCGATCTTTATCAAAAAACATTTTTCTTCTAGGTTATTGCATTATTAGAACCAGACTAGGCGCCTTATACGAGATGTTTCATTCCTTAAATCAGACACAATATTTTGAATCATATCAAACAAACACTTATCAGTGGACAAGAAGATCTAAATGGTTGTTGACTCATTTGGTCTAGTTAAGTCTTATATTTTTATCTGATTTATCTCATGTCATGTTCCTATGCTACTTGAGGATATCCATAGGTGATTAGAGCAATGATGATGGGTCATGATGTTTCTTTTTGTTGATTTCTATTTGTGGTGTGTCTTAATAATATGACTGGGTAGCTAAGTTCCTTGTGTGTGATTTTGGTTCCATTTGACATAATCAAAACATCCTATGCAAGTTAAAGGTCAACTAACACTTTCTTACATTAGGATCAACATGCTCTATGGCTACTTCCTCACATATTCCAACAAGATTCTATTGTTACTAGTATGAATCTAGGCACTCCTTGTCTGATGTGTCTGAATCTTGACAATAGATGCTAACATCACCAAGGTTTGTCTCAACTTGGTGTACATATATCCACTTGTCCACATATAAATATCTTTAAGTAAATGGAAACAAATGCTACTATCACAATATTGCAAGTATGAGAAATTAGTGTTGTCTTTGATGTTAAAAATCCCGTGTTGTCATTAATGTCTATTGTTGGATGAGATTATTGCAACATTATGAGCAATTGATGTTATCCATTCTTTGATTAGTTTCATTATGTTGTCATTAGTAAAGCTACTAGTGTCAACCTCTAGTGTTGCTTTTATAAACTTTTGTTTATGGTTGAGGAAGTACCAAAGATGATGAGGATGTGTCTCCGGTACTTGGTTTCCAAGTGCTTTTGAGAAAATTTGATAAAAAGAGGAAACAATGTGTTGCAATGGTGTTTTCATTGATGTCTATTGTTGGATGAGATTATTGCAATAGTATGAGAAGTTGATGTTACCCATTTTTTGATTAGTTGCATTATGTTGTCATTAGTAAAGCTACTGGTGTCAACCTCTAATGTTGTTTTTATAAACTTATATTTATGGTTGAGGAAGTACTGAAGATGATGAGGGTGTGTCTTTGGTGCTTGGTTTCCAAATTCTTTTGAGAAAATTTGATAAAAAGAGGAAACAATGTGTTGCAGTGGTGTTGTAGGTTGTAGAAGTGTGTTCTTGTGTTGCTTCACATTTCTTCTAGGTGGAAGATCTTCCTATGCGATTAAGATAAGTTGGTAAGAGATGTTTAGAGGTGTTATATCTAGAATTTGGTGTGTTGAATTGTTGTATAGAAGAAGTTGTGTTCACCAATGTGTGAACTATGCATTGCAGAGGTGTCTAGGAGAAATATCCTTGCTCCATGTTTCTTCACAGAGTTGTCTTAGGTCTTGTGAATTTGAGGGTGTGTTTGTTGTGTTGGTATATTTGTTTAGTCAAGATGGTTCAAGGTTTTTTGTTTCAAAATTTAGTTTCTTGAGTAACAATGTATGGTAGAGTTGTTTGAGTGTACTAGGTGTGTACATTCTTCAAGTGGAAGTTGTTGTGAAGGATTTCGTTGGATTTCAAAGTGTTTGAGGAATATTATAGATCATGTTCAAGTGTGGTGTGTGGTTCATGAGTTGTCCTTGGACTTAAGGAAGCATGTACTTAAAATATTAATGGTGTTTGCATGGGTAATGGTCGACCTAGTGTTTATACTAATTGTGGTGAAAGTTTATTGTTTATAGAAGCATGTGGTTGAATTGTGTTATAAATTTGGGTCCCAAATAAGGTGTGATGTGGTTCACATTCACTTCTATCTTCCATGTAAGTGTTTTGGCATTGACCTAATTTGAATTTGCACGGTTGATGTGCATAGCCGACCTTGGAGAAAGGTTTCAAGGTTGTGGACGATATAAGTAAGGGTTGAGTTGTTGAGAGATGATAAGATAGATGTGAATTATGCAAAGTGTGGAGTGTTAGAGTGTGAAATTGAGAAGTGTAGTGCGAGCCTTCATATGTTAGATTACTGGATGTAGTGAGCAGAAGGTGTCTACAATTCTTCAATCAGACTGTGAAGGTGTTGATGACATTGTGGTGGATTCTCTGTTGCATTGATATTGATTTCTTTGTGTAACATTGTTCTCTATCTTCTTTTCTATTTTGGCAGTGAGCCTTTCTTTTTCTGGATAGTGAGCCCTATTATATTCATTGTTGATATTACTTATATTGTGAGCTAATCCTCACCGTGGTTTTTCCCTTCTTGGGTTTTCCATGTAAATCTAGTGTTCTTTTGTGTATGGTGTTAAGTTGTTTTAGTTTCAGTTATTCAATTTTCATGCCAAATCATCATAACATATTTAAGGGTTTAATGAATGAATGTGGATCAGAATGTGTATGAGGGTTTTGAAGTTTTAATGTACAACTGATTCACCCCCCTTCTCAATTGACTTGTACATTCAACAATTGTTATTAGAGAAAGGTTCCTTGGAAGAAATATTAACCACTTGAGGTAGATCTAGGATGGCGCACAAGAAGGAGATCCCTATGTTTGATGGAATGGACTATGCATTCTAGAAAAAAAGAATGGAAGACTTTCTAAGTTATTTGGGATTTGATGTTTGAAAATCAGTTCAAAATGGATACACTATACCTACAAATGGTCCAAGCACTGAAGCTGAAATCAAGGCCTATAAAAGAAATAGTAAAGCAAGGTATGCTCTTTTACGTAGTCTTACAAATTTTGAATTAGTGAAAGTTATGAATTTGAAAACTGCTAAAGAAATTTGGGAAAAATTAGAAAGTATTTATGAAGGTGATGATAAGGTTAAAAAAGCTAAGATGTAGAATTTGAAGATCACATTTGAGAACTTGTGAATGTCTAAAGATGAAAACATTACAAGCTACATGAAGAGGGTAGATGAAGTGGTCATCTCCATCAGATATCTTGGTGAAAAAGTCAAAGAATCAAAAGTGATAAATAAAATTCTTAAAACCCTACCTAAAGCTTACAATCAAAGTTTCTTCTATTGAGGAATTTGTAAATCTAGATTTATATACTAGAGATCAGTTGTTTGGATCCCTAACTACATTTGAAATGAGAGAATTTGGTACAAATAATGGTGCAAAAGTTGAGACTGCTTTTAAGGTTGAAAAACCAAAGAAGATGGAAGAATCGGATTAGGAGGATTTTCATGATGTGGAAGCCAACTTTGTGAGAAGGATGAAAAGGGGTACTAGTAAGTAAAAAGGTAAGTTTCCTTTCAAATGTTTTAGTTGTGGAAAGATAGGTCACTATGCTTCAAGATGTCCAAATAGGACTGTGAATGACAAAAACAAATATAACATAGGTAAGATGATTAAGAACAGCTATTATGTTAGAGAAAATGCAAGTATTTTTTATGATGAATTTGATTATGGAGATGATGATGATGGTGAATGCTTGTTCATGGATTTAAAAGTTTTGAATCTGTTTCTTCTAACTCTAAAATATGTGTGAAGGTACTTTGGTATCTTCCTTTCATGCTAGGTATGATAAGAACTATTGGATCATTGATAGTGGATGCTCTAATCATATGACTGGTGACAAAAGTAAGTTTGTAAAAATTGAAAAGTATGATGGAGGACTTTTTATATTTGGTGATGATTCGGGTGCTAAGATATGTGGAATAGGTTCAATCAATTTTGATCGCAAGCATAATACTAATGATGTTAACTATGTCAAGGGTTTAAGGCATAACCTCTTGAGTGTTGGACAAATGTGTAGCAAATGATAAAATCTTATGTTTCAGGATAATGGATGTGAGATCAAAAAAGGGTATGAAAATATGATTATTGTTAGAAGGACAAATGGAAATGTTTATCAACTCAAAGGTGTTGATGTCCATTGCTTTATGAATCAAATTAATGAAAGTTGGCTATGGATCAGGAGGATGTGTCACATTAATTTGGATAATCTAGTAAGAATCAGTTTAGTTCAAGCAATGAGAGACCTACCAAAGATTGCAAAGCCTATCAATGTTGTTTGCAAGGAGTGTCAGATTGGAAAGAAAACAAAAAGTTTCAAAGGAAAAGAATAATCTTCTATTAGATTGTTAGAATTGGTACATACACATCTTTGTGGTCCTACAAGAGTAAGAATTCTTCAAGGTGATAAGTATTTCATGCTTTTGATTGATGATTGTTCTAGAATGACATGGGTTACATTTCTTAAAGAAAAATTTGAAGCCCTAGATAGGTTCAAAGTATTTAAGGTTATGGTTGAGAATGAAATGGACATAAAAATCAAGTGTTTGAGATTTGACATAACATCCAATGAATTTAACATGTTGTTGTGAGAATCATGGCATAAAGAGGCACTTTTATGCCCCTAGGACTCCTCAAATACTTCAAAGTGTTTGGAAACAAATGCTATATTAGTTTATATGAAGAGAACTTGGGAAAGTTTGATACAAGATCTAATGAAGGTATCTTCCTTGGATATTCTACAAGAAGCAAAGCTTATCGATGCTACAACAATAGGATGAAGAAGATTGTTAAGAGTGAAAATTTTAAAGTGGATGAAGACTTATAGGAGAATTTTTGGTGATAGATGAATATGAATTAGATGAGTCCTCTTGCAAATAAAATGATAGAGATGAAGGTAAGGAGAAAGAAGTTCAGATTGAAGAGGAAGAAGCTCTGGAAAGAATCCATAAGACTCCTAAATATCTACAAAGAATCATTCTAAAGATTAGATCATTGGCGAAAAAAGAAAAGGTGTTTTGATAAGGAAAAAAGTTGATGCAATTGAAAAATAGGTAAACCTATGTTTACTCTCTAAAGTTGAACCTAAAATAGTGATTGAAGCATGCAAAGATGAATACTAGATCAAGGCTATGCAAGAGAAAGTAATGCAGATTGAGAAGAATCAAACTTGGGAACTTGTCCCAAGACTATAAAATAAGAATGTAATTGGAACTAAGTGGGTATTCTAGAACAAACTGAATAAGAATGGAGAAGTGGTAAGAAACAAGGCAAGGCTTGTGTGTAAAGGTGAAAGGAAACTTGCAACCATCTAATGACAATTTCCACATAACCCAAAAGAGAAATCTATGCAACTAAGTATTCAAAATCCACATTCAAGAGAATAGACAACATACTCATGAAAATATGACACAAAATATGCCCTGGGAAAACCCTCAAGAGGGAAAAATCCAACCTCCAAAAACATCCATCACTCATGTATTATTCAACAATAAAGATTACAATACTTCTTTAGAGTCTCCATGAAGACCATTGAATCATCAAACCCTCTCCAAGCAATGCATGTGAACAAGCATGTAACCACACATCCCATGTTATGCTTCAAACCCTCACAAATGCTAACAAGAGCTAACCTGCCAATTGACCAACCTTTACAACTACCCATGTGGTTGCTTTTATATAAACAAGCTCCCACAAAACCACCAAGTGGTATTATGTAAAACCATTCAACTAAAACCATGAGATTACAGAACCATGTCCCCACATTTAATATTGGGTACTTTATTTAATTATTTTCCCCAATATTAAATAATTATATTCTAGTAACTCAACAAGTTATGTCCCAATGTTACATACAACATAAAGTGGCCCCAAGAATATTAACTCCTAGTAATGTGCATACTCCTAGACTCCCTAGGTGCACCACACACATAATAAATAAATAATTACATTATAAACATTATGCAAGGTCTACAACACACCTTTTCCTAACATTCTCCCACTTGTTGTATGCATTGCGTAAGGGGAACAAGTAACCTCAAAACATGAATCAAATGAACACTCCATATAGCCACATATACCATTAAGGAATCAAAGTGCTCCATGTGCTCCATCAAGATACATGAAACAAGAATCAAAGTGACCACCATACCAAGCATGAATTCTCCCATCCTCCATCATGCCAATGCACAAAGATAAGAATCCATCCAAAGAGAAGCTACACAATCTATCACAACAAAGCATAAGTTCTACCTCAATTGATATCCCAAACATAAAAACTCAATCCAAAGGTATCAATATGCACAGTAGTTGTCAAGATACACAAGCCCATAGCTGAAATAACACCCACAACAAGTTCCAACACATCCAACTATCCATACCTCCAAGGTATATGAAACATAGTAAACTCATGCCATAAACATATACACCCATAAACTCCATGTGAAAACCTATCAAATAATGACATACACATCCAAGAGCTCCCATTGCATTGGTAATGCAAATCTAGAAATGATCAGGGCATACCAATTCTACCAATATCATCATATAGAAAGTGTAAACAACATCATGTAGTACCAAATAATATCCACAACAATATGCAAAACCTATATATCAATAACCTGTAAGAACAACTCTCACCACAAGTCTCCATAGCTCTCACAAGTTGTCACACCCAACAAAGGAAAGAGATAAATTAATCTCCATGTCATCACCTAATAAAATAAGTGAAAAAATATGACCACAAGCTAGTGATCACAATAGATCCAACCAAGCCTCAAACCAATGTAATGTGAAACCAAACATCTAGGAAGATGACCAATACCAAAGAGAGAAACTTTGCACATCATATACCTATATAAAATCCTCCTACATACACATGTAAATGCTAACTGTGTCAAGTATGATCTTCTCCACAACACCCCAAAAGAAAAGCCATAACAACACCCAATCGTTCAATCACCAAGATCAAACATAACATATGTATCATGTAACCAACATGGATGTAAGCCTCTCAAGTCAAAGAAGATCAAACTAAATCCATTCCTAATGAAGGAAATAAGCCCAATACATCTCCTAAACTCAACATCAATGAATGTAACCACAATGCATAAGGAGATAAACATGCCAACACTCCTCAAATGAATCCTCCAAAACCATATACCCATAACTCAAGATCCATATGCATGAGAAGATAAAGTATAAACATAATGCACCTGAAAGAAATAATGAGCAATACCTCTCAAGTTAATTTCTGAGAAGACCAAGATTGGGGAATGAGAATGCTCCTCCAAGATATCCAAGTCATTATGACTCATCCAAGAACACTCTCTTCATAGGTCCATGTTGAATTCACATCCAACCAAGGTGTAGGATTCTCAAATTTTTTATTGAAACCTCATCAAGAGTAATCGTCTCAACACATATATCTAATCACAAGAGATCTCCTAGCCTCACCTATGTCTCCAAGTATCCATGAGCACTTTTAACAATTCAATCCATGCCAAAATCCAATTGCAACATAGAATCATCATGAAGTAATGAAGCAAATGAACAATGTACCCAATACCAAGAGAACCACATGCAATCAATGTCAAAGCTCCAATCATGATTTAGGAACATAAACATGACAACATGATCTAATCCTAGGAT